>CAIGQW010052407.1:0-13442 GCA_903798125.1 Danio choprae | reverse complement strand
AGTATTTATATGCTAAAACATTTTGCTTCTCTCTATTTGTGTTAGAAGACAATTACAGAGCAGGAAAAATCTACTGTTTTGCAGTGACGAAATCTTGTTTCCCACTAATATCTGTTGCTAAAACAATTAGCAGCCTCTTTTTTTTTTTTTTTGTGGAGAACCGGCACATAAAACAGAGCTCAAAGACACTGGGGTTTCCCCTCCACCCTTCTGTGTCTGAACACGACTTCCTATGTCTGCGACTACTGTATTAATATATGGCTAAGAGCGCACACCGCATATCCTGTGCACTTTCCATACAGATGGAAATCTTTCTTTTTATGACCTCACTGCTAGTTAAACGCTAGACACACGCATTGAAATATGCCTTTGATAGAGATGGAGAATTGATTTACGACCTGTCTTTTATCATCCCTCCTTCATAACCCGCCGGCCCCCGAGCACAGACGTCTCACAGGAGAGGAAACCACCGGCTTTGATTTACTGACAGCAGGTCTGATCTTCCCAAACAGCTCAACACGCAGCCACAATCAGTTAGGATACACTTGTGAGATACTTGACGCTAATGTGCAGCGCGTGCCGCCATGGCAGAAGAGGGCAAACTGACCTCCCAGTGGACATTTCAGATGATTCTCTTATGGTAAAACCTCCTCTTGGTCTTGGCCCTTGTACAGCATTTGATTTGAGCTGGAAGAGATAGATAACCTTTATAAAAATAATAACAGTAAAAAATTACTTTACAAATGCTTTAAATGAGTTGAAATAATGCTTTTTAAATAAGTAACCATTGCAACACACACACTCAAATATTTCCCAAGTGATATTTAACAGACATTATTTATTTTAGTTTTAAGAGAGGTAACCCTTTTAAAACACACTCAAAAAATGATTGTTCAAACTACTTATTTAAAATGAGCTGAATCAACACAATTCTTGAGTTTTTTGGAGGGACAATTTAATTGTTAAAACTTATCTAGCATATGTTTTACGCAGCGGATGCCCTTCCAACTGCAACCCATCACTGGGAAACATCCATACACACTCATTCACACACATACACTACAGACAATTTAGCTTACCCAATTCACCTGTACCACAAGTCTTTGGACTTGTGGGGGAAACCGGAGCACCCAGAGGAAACCCACACGAACACGGGGAGAACATGCAAACTCCACACAGAAACGCCAACAGACCCAGCCGAGGCTCGAACCAGCGACCTTCTTGCTGTGAGGCGATTGTGCTACCCACTGCACCACCGTGATGCCCTGTTGTTTGTTCAATCTAATAAAAAATAACTTAGCAATAGCTTTAAAAGCATTCAAATAAATTAGGATTTGGTACAAAAGCAGAATCCAAGAAAGGTCTAGTCCTTTAGACGCAAAGATGGGCTGAGGATCGCCAGTTTGCCAACAAACTTTAGAAAAAAATAAAATTATTGAAATGTTTAAAACCAGTGTTCCTCAAAGAAAGATAGGAAGACATTTGGATATTTCACCTTCAACAGTGCATAACATCATTAAAAGATTCAAGGAATCTGGAGGAATTTCAGTGCATAAAGGGCATTATATATATCCACAAATGTCAGTTAAAAGTGTACTGTGGAGAAAGAAGCCCTATGTTAACAGTGTCCAGAAGCACCATCGACTTCTCTAGGCTCGAAGCATCTGGGATGGACAATCACACAGTGGAAACATGTACTGTGGTCAGATTAATCCGTATTTCAGGTATGTTTTTGGAGAAATGGACACTGTGTGCTCTGGACGAAAGAAGAAAAGGATCATGCAGACTGTTACCAGCAACAAGTCCAAAAGCCAGGGTCTGTCATGGTTTTGGGTTGTGTCAGTGCCCTTGGCAAAGGTAACTTGCGCCTCTGTGATGGCACCATTAATGCTGAAAAGTACATCGAGATTTTGGAGCACAATATGCTGTCTTCTTTTCCAGGGACGACCATGAATGTTTCAACAAGACAATGCAAAACCACATTCTGCAAAGTCCTGGCTGAGGAGGAAGAGGATACAGGTAGTTGACTGGTCTGCCTGCAGACCCGATCTGTCTCCAAGAGAGAATGTGTGGCACATTTTGAAGCGCAAAATGCGACAACGAAGACCTCATACCGTTGCCCACCTTAAGACCTGTTTGCAGGAATAATGGGACAAAACTACACCTGACACACTTCATCATTTGGTGTCTTCAGTCCCTAAATGTCTTTTAAGTGTTGTGAAAAAGATATTACAAAGTGGTAAATGCTTTACTGTTCCAACTTTTTTTGAAATGTGTTTCAAGAACCAAAATTGGAATATGTTTATTTAGACAAAAAAACAAACAATAAAATCCCGAGGAACAGATTAAATAATGTTTGTTGTATTGTCTGCAATGAAATACAAGTCAAAATTTAGAAATTTAGAAATCAATACTTTTTTTTATTTGCGTTTTCCATACTGTCCCAGCTTTTTCTGATTTGTAGTTGTATAAAAGACTCAGAAACAAACCGATAAACATTTAAAATAGCACAATAGGGGCACTTTTGAGGGGTTGTACTGATCTCTGAAGGTGAAACAAATTATTCACTTCAATTTGTAAAAATAAATAAGTATTAATTCCTACATGTTGTCCCAACACAAATCGATTGTGTGGATCCCAGCATTTTTTACAGTGCACAGAAGGAGAATGCAGAAGAGAATGAAAAGATGAGCTGCTTTTGTGTGGCTAATGTTACAGCAACCTGATGGCGCACCACGAGTCTGGCACAATCTGCATTGGAAATGAATGTACAGAAGGCCCTGTGGGCACCGCTATTGTTTCACGGCTATCTGTGCTCCCACTCACTGGAGTGCGGGGGCAAACCGCACTGCACCATGGGATCTCTGATCACACAGCTGATAGACATCGCAGCACAGATTCCATTAGATTCCAAATTAAAACAGGCACTTCAAAGAGCACAGAAAGGAGGATTGGAGAACCAAGGCACTGCTACAGAGAAAGAAAAAAAAAAACGCATTTTTTTTTGTCATACAGAGATGGCGTGTAGACTAATTCAGAGCACACAAAAAAATAATTTTTATCTTTATTTTAAAAATATACTGGGTTCCACACAATTTCAGAACCGCCAACTATTCCAGCATATGTTTTACACAGTGAATGCCTTTCCAGCTGCAACCCAGTATTGGGAAACACCCATACACTCTCACATTCTCGCACACACACACACACACACACACACACAGACACACACAGACACACACACACACTACAAACAATTTAGTTCATCCAGTTAACTTATAGCGCATGTCTTTGGATTGTGGGGGAAACCGGAGCACCCAGAGGAAACCCACACCAACACGGGGAGAACATGCAAACTCCACACAGAAATGCCAACTGGCCAGCCGGGACTCGAACCAGTGACCCTCTTGCTGTGAGATGACACTGCTAACCACTGAGCCACCGTGCCACCTATTTCTTTAATCAGAAATATTAAATAGTAAAAATAATAATGTGAATTATTAGTACCATTTAAAAGAACTGCTTTCTGTTTGGATCGATTTTAAATTGTAAGCTATTTCCTTTGATGCAAAGCTGAATTTCCAGCATGATGATTAAGAAATCATTCTAATATGCTTTTTTAAAAATAATTCTTCTTAATATTGTCAATATTGGCGGCACGATGACTCAGTGGTTAGCACTGTCGCCTTACAGCAAGAAGGTCGCTGGTTCAAGTCCTGGCTGGGTCAGTTGGCGTTTGTGTGGAGTTTACATGTTCTCCCTGTGTTCATGTGGGTTTCCTCCAGGTGCTCCAGTTTCCCCCACAGTCCAAAGACATGCACTATAGGTGAATTGAATAAAATAAATTGGCCTTAGTGTATGTGTGTGTGAATGTGAGAGTGTATGGGTGTTTCCCAGTATTGGGTTGCTGCTGGAAGGGCATCCACTGCACAAAACTTATGCTGGATAAGTTGGCGGTTCATTCCGCTGTGGCGGCCCCTGATTAATAAAGGGACTAAGCTGAAAAGAAAATGAATGAATGAATGAATGAAAAATAATGAATAACCTTTTGAACTTTAGCGTATGTGAATCTTTCTAGATGATAAAACATTTAAAAATAATAATAATAATAATTTAAAACCTTTTATAGCATTTTTGTCTGACAAAATAGTCAAAAAGTTTTTTACTGAATTTAATCCAGTTGAATCATTTAACGTAATGTATACCTAAATTAAACTATATAATAAAACTATATAAACTTGATTAAATTGACTGTAATTGACAGTACTTTGATTTTACTTTAATTATTCTATTAAACACTTCAAATGTTCATAAATAAAACAGCAAATCAGATAGACAGACAGACAGACAGACAGACAGACAGACAGACAGACAGATAGATAGATAGATAGATATATACTGCCACACTTTCTTGCCCTCAACTCAAACTCAATCAATATTTGTTATTTTTTTTTACTTATTATAAGTAATCAATATTTATCAATATTTAATTAGTATTTAATTGAGTTAATTATTAATAAAGTAACCCTTTGTATCGCCCCTCATCATCTTGTTCGCATTAATGACCATCCAAATTAAATTCGACCACATTCAATTCTCACTTCTGCAAAACCAGACTAAAAGAGGGGGGGATAAAAATCTCAAGGCAGCAGTTTTGATATCTTATTGCTTGCTCGATTATTCTATTTATGTTTCGGTCAAGGCTGCGAAATCCATGATTGGCTCCCTGGAGTTTGTTTGACCAGGTTATCAACAAGAACAGATCAGCAAATAAAAAAAACATTTCTCAAAACTGGAGGTAAAAAAAGCGCTACGTGACCTGATCGCCATGGCTCGGTTCCTCTTCTACAGTAAAGCATGCTGGGAAAGGCTTTAGAGAGGATGATGGTGGATCCTGCAGTCCGCTGGCTGATTTCATCTGGACATGAGTGTGTGTTCAAAGAGTCCCCCGCCACCCAGTTTGACCAAGATAAGGGCACTCAGGCCACGGTTCAGCTCCTGGACAGGAACACATGCAGGGGTCACCGGCAGGGCCATCAGGGACGACACTGGAGGAAAAACACATCCGCCTTTTTCTACTGATTCAGACCATAGATGCAGTTACTGTACACATCTATTCTGATTTTTCTGAAACCAAAGAGCATAATGTTGAGTGAAAGGCATGCATACACTGTAAAACAATGATATGATCAATTAGTCGTGACAACAAAACGTTTTTATCTAACTGTAACTTATTAAACTAAGTTAATCATGTTCTAACTTAATTTTATAAGTTACGAAAGCTGTTTTAAGTCAGTTTAATGTAATATGAGTTCAAATGACTCATAAAGTTAATTTGATTCAGTTTAAAAACTGAAGGCAACAAGTATTTACAGTGTACGCTTTTACACTGTTGACATGACAACATATGATTCTGATATAGTTCAGAATAACTCATTTAATAACTTAATAAACAGACAGACAGATAAACAGACAGAGAGATAAACAGACAGAGAGATAAACAGACAGAGAGATAAACAGACAGAGAGATAACAGATAAACAGACAGAGAGGATAGATAAACAGACAAACAGAAAAAAGACAGACAGAAAAACAGACAGACAGACAGATAAACAGACAGACAGGATAGACAGACAGACACACAGATAAACAGTCGGACAGACAGAAAAACACAGAAAAACAGACAGACAGATAGACAGACAGACAGATAAACAGAGAGATAACAGATAAACAGACTGACAGAAAAACAGAGAGATAACAGATAAACAGGCAGACAGGATAGATAGACAGACAGACAGACAGAAAAACAGACAGACAGACAGACAGACAGATAAACAGACAGAGAGATAACAGATAAACAGACAGACAGGATAGATAGGCAGACAAAAAGACAGCCAGACAGACAGAAAAACAGACAGACAGATAAACAGACAGACAGGATAGATAGGCTGACAAACAGACAGACAGACAGACATGCAGACATGCAGACAGACAGACAGACAGACAGACAGACAGACAGACAGATAAACAGACAGATAAACAGACAGACAGACAGGATAGAAAGACAGACAGACATACAGATAAACAGACAAACAGACAGATAAACAGACAGAGACAGAATAGACAGACAGATAAACAGACAGACAAACAGACAAATAAACAGACAGACAGGATAGACAGACAGACAGATAGAAAGATAGATGATGACATGATGTCATTCTAGTATTGATGATCAGTGAGAAACTCAGAGGTTTCATGAATCAGCGATCTGCAGGTGTGTGTGTGTGTGTGTGTGTGTGTGTGTGTGTGTGTGTTTGGTGTAAATCACCTCTGTTTTCCTGCTTCAGGCTGAGTGTCAGAGCAGCACCTGCTGGAGCTCATATATCACAGGCCGACCGCAGACCAGCGCTCGCTGCCTCTGGGCCCGAACTGCAGAGTTCAGACCCCCAATACAGGCCTGAGGGACGGGGGCTTCTAATCTTGACAGTCTGAGATGAACTTCTGTGCAAACAAGGCCAAATACATGCATGCCAAACACATTATGAGGAGCACAGACTGATAATACTCCATAAACAACTCAAGAGTCTGAATGCAAACAGTCTCTGATATACTGTATGAGCAGCTAAAGTTTAGGGAGCGCAGGTCTGTGCGAATGTTTTGTAATTTTTTTTGTTTAAATAAACCACAATTTATTTATTATTGACTCAATTAAAAAAGACTAAAATAAATAATTCAACAATTTAAGATAAATAAGTATTCCTTATACACAATTTATACACCAGTATACACTGTACACTGAAATAAATGCAGGGTTCCACACAATTCATTCATGCTGTCCCAACACAAATCTATTAAGTTAACGTGACAAAATTAAGTCTATTGAACATAAAACAATTAAGTTGTCCTGAAAAAACCTCAAGAATTGTGTTGTTTTGGACCATTTTAAATACATAGTTTGAACAAGCAGCAAAGTGAAGTTTATTTATAAACTAATTTCGAGAGGATCACGTGCTTATGATCGCTGCGGCTGGTCCCGCATTATCCAATTCATGATTCACCAAGCCACTATAAATACCCTAAGTTTCATATCACAGCCATCTTCGTTTTGAAGAATCCCCCCTTCCACCCCTACTCCTCCTTTCCTAGATGGGTGGCATGGTGGCCCAGTAGTTAGCACTGTTGCCTCACAGCAAGAACGTCACTGGTTCTAGTCCTTACCAAGCTAGCCGACGTTTCTGTGTGGAGTTTGCAAGTTCTCCCTGTGCTCACGTGGGTTTCCACCGGGTTCCCCGGTTTCCTCCCACCGTCCAAAAACATGCAACTTAAGTTAATTGACTAATCCAACTCTGCATCTAGACATGCTCCTAGTAAGTAGTCCTCTCAAGAGCAATCACTATCTGTTTATTAGCTACTACAGTAAGGGAGTTCTCGAGATCTACCTGAGCTCAAACTCCCCTCTCGCCTTGCAAATGGGAGGGAGCCCCGGGCTCGAGGATCTATGAGCTCAGGGCTCTATACCGGGACAGCATGCCAAACAAGCTTTATAACCAATCATCAGCTAAGTGTGAACTCTTGAAATATTTTTTTTGAGAGTAAAAAAACTATAAAAATAATTATAATACATTTATAATTATAAATTAGAAAATGTAAAAACAAATTGTATTAAATAAGATTCAGATAAATAAATTATCAATTTCATATATACTAATTAATATTAGATTCAAACAAACAAATACAAATTACAATACAACCACCCCCCCACCAGAAAAAAAAAATATCAATAATAGATAGAATGTTAATAGATTAAAATAAATAAATAAACAAAAACTAAATAAATAAACAGAAACCCATGTTATAATCAACATGCGGGAAAACTTGACATTCTAAATTTTTATTAAAATCTTCACATTTGATTTGCTTTGAATATTTAAAAAGAAACAATAAGAATATTTTTTGTTTACTAAAAAGTAGGGTCAAAATCAAACAAATATTATTATTATTATTATTATTATTATTAAATATATAAAGCATTTTTTAGCTGATTTTCACACACACACTTATACACTAATCCAATTCCCTTATAGCAAATATCTGGACTGTGGTGAAAACCCACGCCAACACAGGGAGAACATGCAAACTCCACATAGAAATGCCAACTGGTCCAGCCAGGACTCGAACCAGCGACCTTCTTGCTGTGAGGCTACAGTGCTAACCACTGAGACACCGTGCCGCCCCAAAATATAACATGTAGCTCAATGTGTTCATTGTCATTTTGTGCGCCTGTGAAATTAAAAGGCAATTTGTTGATTTATTTCAGAAAACTCCCCCTACAGTGTAACATTTTTCATTTTGTCTGCTTTGCTCACAAACTTTTCAAAAACATTTATTCATCCAGAGAAACACAAACTTACATCCTTTCCATCTGCTTGTATAATGTTGTCATTGCTTCATTACAGTGCATTCAGCAAAAACAATAATACGTGAGTGCAGGAATTACAGCTTGGCTCTTCCACGCGCTGTTTAATGGTCGGTGAAAGGCCTCCGAGTGATTTATAGAAGCCCCAGGGATCTAACGTTTAATGATTAATGTTCAGTGTCGTTTCTGCGACTTATCTTGCCGCTTAAATATGACTCAGAGTTTGAGTCTGACTCTTCAGATCGAGACTCAGAAAGCCGCTCAGCCGCCAGCAATCCTGTTTTGTTTGGAAGAAGATCGTCCTTACATTAAAATAATGGGAAACAAATTGCCTGAGCACGTCCCTCCTTGACCACGGGACTCCCTAATCCAAAATCCACCAAAAAAAAAGGGAAAGACTGAATCACATGAAGAGCAAACTGCTGGCTCCTGATATAAAAATACCCACTTCAGAATACAAATAAGAAATAAAAACAATTATACACAAAATGTATTTTCTGCTTGTTCAAGCTGCTTATTTAAAATCAGCTGGAAACAACACAACTTTTGAGATTTTTTGGGGACAACTTAATTGTTTTATGTTGTTTATGTTACTGCCTTCTCTAAACCCAACCGACAGTGTTATTAAAAGCACTGATTGACCTGCCTACCGCCTTCCCTAAACCCGACTGACAGTGTTTTTAAAAGCACCGATTGACCCGCCCACCCACTTCCCTAAACCCAACCGACAGTGTTTTCAAAAGCACTGATTGACCCGCCCACCTCCTTCCCTAAACCCAACCGACAGTGTTTTCAAAAGCACTGACTGACCCGCTCACTGCCTTCCCTAAACCCAACCGACAGTGTTTTTAAAAGCACTGACTGACCCACCCACCGCCTTCCCTAAACCCCACAGACACTGTTTTCAAAAGCACCGACTGACCCGCCCACCCACTTCCCTAAACCCAACCAACAGTGTTTTCAAAAGTACTGATTGACCCGCCCACCGCCTTCCCTAAACCCCACCGACACTGTTTTTAAAAGCACTGACTGACCTGCCGACTGATGATTGACCCTATTTATTTTAAGTTGAATGACTAAAATTATGAGAGAAAAAGAGTCTAAATAAATTAAAGCAAAATTTAAATATATATAAAAAAAAAATCTAAATGGCAAAGTTGCCCCCCAAAAATCTCAAGAATTGTGTTTGTGTTGAAGCTAAATTGCTTGGGGGAAAAATATGGAAAGCTTAAATTTTTCTAGTAATAAAGGAAAATAAAAAATCATTTATTACATTACATGAATTTCTCAATTCTTTAACATTTATTGTAACAGAATTTATTTGTTTTATGTTTTATTTTATCTGTTGAATAACTAAAAATATGAGAGAGAAAAAGTTAAATTGCAATATAAAAAAAAAATTAAATAAAAATGGCAAAATCACAAACTTACATTATTTACACTTAAACTAAACTATATTTGGACTATATTCATTCATTCATTTTCCTTTGGCTTAGTCCCTTATTTATCAGAGGTCGCCACTGAGCCGCCAACTATTCTGGTATATGTTTTACACAGCAGATTCCCTTCCAGCCGCAAACCAGTACTGGGAAACACCCATACACTCTCATTCACAAACACACGCCACCCACGCCAACACGGGGAGAACATGCAAACTCCACACAGAAATGCCAACTGGCCCAGCTGGGACTCGAACCAGCGACCTTCTTGCTGTGAGGCGACAGTGCTAACCACTGAGCCACCGTGCCACACGCTATTTAGACTATATTCAATACTTACTTTACCAGGTATATAAATATCATAATTTTTTTTCCCATGAAAAACAACATGCCATATTCTTTATGTAAGCTACACACCCAAAACAAGCTGCGAACTGTTGCTGAATTGATTTAATTGGCTTTTTATCCATCAGTAAATCAGTTTCACATCGGCCCTCTTGACAAGCATGAAAAACAAAACTGTTATTTAAATTCTGAATAAATTAACTACAGAAATTGAGCAATATGACAATACTAAAACCCTTTCATCCCATTATAATCAACAAAGCACTCTACAATGACAATAAATCTTATATTTACAGTGCGACGCCTTGTTCTGGTTTTGCAGTGTCTGCTTGTTGGGTGTCACAATGTCTTTGCTGCAAATGATTGGCGCCACATCTACTCCATCTAAAATCACTCAGACAGATATCAGGTGATGTTTCTTAAAGAGACAGTTCACTCAAACAAACAAAAATAAATAAATAAATAAATAATGTTGTTTTAAACCAGTGTGATTTTCCATTAATATTTTTTCTTCTGGAGAAAGTCTTATTTGTTTTATGTGGTGTAGAATAAAAGCAGCTTTAAATAAAAATAACAAAAAACTTTTTAAGGTCATTATTATTAGCCCGGGCAGCACGGTGGCGCAGTGGGTAGCACAATCGCCTCACAGCAAGAAGGTCGCTGGTTCGAGCCCCGGCTGGGTCAGTTGGCGTTTCTGTGTAGAGTTTGCATGTTCTCCCCGTGTTTGCGTGGGTTTCCTCCGGGTGCTTCGGTTTCCCCCACAAGTCCAAAGACATGCAGTATAGGTGGATTGGGTAAGCTAAATTGTCCATAGTGTGAATGGATGTTGATGGATGTTGGGTGTGTATGGATGTTTCTAAGTAATGGGTTGCAGCTGGAAGGGCATCTGCTGCGTAAATCATATGCTGGATAAGTTGGCGGTTCATTCCGCTGTGGCGACCCCAGATTAATAAAGGGACTAAGCCGAAATGAAAATGAATGAATGATTTCTGAAACATCTCACTCAAACTGCAAAACTTCACTGCAGATCTCCAAAACCATAAGCTATTTCTCAGCCTTGAACTCAGTTTTCAATCACATAAAACACTTTTTTCAAAACACTAAACACAATTATCTTCCTAAAACACACAAATCTAACAGGAAGCCACTTGCTTTCCTTTTCCAAACACAACCAATCAAAATGCACTTCATGCAATCAAATGCACTACACTTATTCGACCGGTCACACACACACACACACACACACACACACACACACACACACACACACTGCTCAAATGTGGAAAAACTCACTTTTTAACTGATCACTAACCAATCACTGCTTTACTGTAGTACAGGCCTATAAATAGGTCAAAGGTGACAGGACACCGGGCTGTTCTTGTCCAAAAAAAAAAACTGGTTTGCCACCCATCCACAATTTATAGTTTTGTACCTACCCCCATTTCTAAATCCTAAATTCTAAAGTCCTCTAGAAAGGAATAGAGGAATTCTTTACAGCCTGGCTCTGTAAAGTGTATGATGGCCAACCCTATGCCTGCATGACGTTTCTCCAGGCAATAGACACCTCTCTGCCCCAATACCCCACACACACAACTGTGTTCTTTACTGTTTTCTAAAGAACATACTTTGCCTTACAAACAGTATGTTTATGGTTTTGTTGTTTGTTGTCTACTGCAACAGTGATGTTTGGCCTAACAAATATGTTCTGCTTCTACATGTCATTGGTGTTTACAGTGTACCTGTTCCCCCTCTTAGCAGATTACTGTCACTGTAAAACATTGTATTGAAATGTAGATATAATCCTATAAAGAGCAAAGAGCTTTAGATTTAAACAACAATGTTTACATGCTATATATAAAAATGTACTATTATGAATGAAGTGTTTGCCATTTGATGCAAAAGCTTCATTCTTCATTCTTTTTGAATGCACTGTTACATTTTGATGGAGATGTGAGGCATTTTGCATTTTGTGTGTGCAGTTTTGAGAATTGTGTGTTGAGTTTTGACAAAGGGCAGCACAATTGCCTCACAACAACAACGTCGCTGGTTCGAGCCCCGGCTAGGTCAGTTGGTATTTCTGTGTGGAGTTTGCATGTTCTCCCTGTGTTTGCGTGGGTTTCCTCCGGGTGCTCCGGTTTCCCCCAGAAGTCCAAAGACATGCGCTATAGGTGAATTGGGTAAGCTAAAATTGTCCGTAGTGAAGGGGTGTGTATGGATGTTTCCCAGAGATGGGTTGCAGCTGGAAGGGCATCCGCTGCGTAAATCATATGCTGGATAAGTTGGCGGTTCATTCCGCTGTGGCGACCCCAGATTAATAAAGGGACTAAGCCGAAAAGAAAGAAATGAAAAAGTCTTTAAATTGGGGCGGCACTGTGGCTCTGTGGTTAGTATTGTTGTCTCACAGCAAGAAGGTTGCTGGTTCGAGTCCCGACTGGGTCAGTTGGAATTTCTGTGTGGAGTTTGCATGTTCTCCCTGTGTTGGTGTGGGTGGCGTGTTTGTGTGAATGAGAGTGTATTGGTGTTTCCCAGTATAGGGTTGCGCTTGGAAGGGTATCAGCTGTGTAAAACATATGCCAGAATAGTTGGCGGTTCATTACGCTGTGGCAACCCCTGATGAATAAAAGGACTATGCCAAAGGAAAATGAATGAATGAAGCCTTAAATTGTCCCTTTAAGCTGAATATTAGTATCTTGAAAAATGTCTAGTCAAATATTATGTCCTGTCGTCATGGCAAAGATAAAAGAAATCAGTCATTAGAAATTAGTGTAAGTGTTAAAAAACAGAAATTGGGGAAAATATACAGGGGGCTAACAATTCAGGAGGGCTAATAATTCAGACTTCAACTGTATGCCATTGCTGGTGTTTTCAGCAGGGTAGTAGTGTAAGATAATGAGGCTCCTGGCATGGGAAGCCCAATATGAATAAATCACATCATAATTCCAGTCACCACAAAGCAACAACAAAAAAACAGAAAGAGCAGAAATCAGGCCAAACATATGGCTGAAAGAGAGAACACAGTCACGCTGATGGAGAACAATAGAAGCTTTTCACATCAACAACACACACAGAAGAAGAAGATCAGGAGATGCCATGAAGACAAATCAAAACTCACAACCAGCAGAAACTACAGCTCAACACAGCAGAAGAGCGGAGATCACGGAGGTCTGAATCAGTAAAATGAGTCCAGAGTGAGTGTGTGTGTGTGTGTGTGTGTGTGTGTGTGTGTGTGTGTGTGTGTGTGAT
>CAIGQW010052401.1:3485-29095 GCA_903798125.1 Danio choprae | reverse complement strand
GAGGAAACCCACGCCAACACGGGGAGAACATGCAAACTCCACACAGAAATGCCAACTGACCCAGCCGAGGCTCGAACCAGCGACCTTCTTGCTGTGAGTCGATTGTGCTACCCACTACGCCACCGTGAGGCCCATTTTTTTTTTATTTTTTATTATATATATTTATATTTATATTTATTTATATTTAAACCATATGGGAGCCCATCACATTTTACTGTATGTCAGAATCCTATCATTGTCCATAAAAACACTAAAAATAAGTTTGATTATTACATAAATTGAATTAAATCTATGAATTTGGTTCACTGACATGCATATATATTAAACAAACAACACAAAAAGCCGACGTCCTTATCTCTAACCTCTTTTTAAGCAACAAATAAAGCCCAAAAATGCATGCCAGTGAATGTGCTGTTGCTCTGTGTGCTCAGATGGCCGTGGAGAGACTAAAGTGACTGTTTTTGAGGGCGATATCCGGGACCGAGAGCTGCTGAGAAGAGCCTGTAAAGGAGCAACTCTGGTTTTCCACACCGCATCTCTCATTGACATCAATGGAGCCGTTGAATACAGTGAGTTACATGCAGTTAATGTTAAAGGTAAGTGCTGGTCTTTAGTACATTACTATGTGCGTCTGTGTGTGTGTAAACAGCCATTTTTGCAGTATTTCTAAATACATGTAGCCTATAAATCCAAATATGAGCTGGTTATGTCATATTTGTATTTCACATGTATTTCCACACTGCAAAAATTCTAGTCATCTCAACTTGCATCAATCAAAATCTCAAAATGAAGTTAACTTGTTAAAAACTGACTCTGTATTCATTCATTTCGGCTTAGTCCCTTTATTAATCTGGGGTCGCCACAGCGGAATGAACCGCCATCTTATCCAGCGTATGTTTTACGCAGCGGATGGCCTTCCAGCTGCAACCCATCACTGGGAAACACCCATACACACTCATTCACACTCATACACTACGGACAATTTAGCTTACCCAATTCACCTGTACCGCATGTCTTTGGACTTGTGGGGGAAACCGGAGCACCCGGAGGAAACCCACGCCAACACAATCTCATTTGAATTTAAAGCGACGGTCACCAAAATGGGCTAACTAGGATCAAAACCTAAAAGGGGCAGTTTTAAAGAGTTGTACAACATTATTTGTGCTGATTTTGAGCTCAAACTTCACACATACGCACACTGTAGGCACATCAGAGACTTATTTTACATCTTGTAAAAGTGGGCGCGATGGGTCCCCTTTAAACACGATTTAATAAATAGAGAATTCAGTACTCACCATAACTGATGAAGGAAAATCTGTCAAAGGATGGTTTTCGTCGGATCTCTGCTATTGCTGCACTGGAGTTTGAATGTGTGCCAACAAGTTGCGTTTGGTGCGGACCGCTAAAGTGCTTGTCGCTGGATTCTTGCTGCGTCCCGTGTTGTTAGGAATGCGAATAATCACAGAAGATCATGTGATTAATCGCAATTTCTGGAAAAATGTAAACGTTGCCCAGCACTAATATATAGTTGATGTCAGAATCTTTAGCCTGGATGTTACGTTTTGATTATTTTATATTTTAATTACATTTTCTGTTTAACAGGGTGACTTTAATTTCCATAACACGTTTCTAAACATAATAGTTTTAATAACTCATTTCTAATAACTGATTTCTTTTCTCTTTGTCATGATGACAGCACATAATATTAGACTAGATATTCTTCAGGACACTAGTATTCAGCTTAAAGTGACATTTAAAGGCTTCACTAGGGTAATTAGGGTAAAGTTAGGGTAATTAGGCAAGTCATTGTATAACAGTGGTTTGTTCTGGAGACAATCAGAAAAAATTGCTGAAGGGGGTGAATAATATTGACCTTAAAATGGCTTTAAAACCTTGAAGAACTGCTTTTATTCTAGCCGAAATAAAACAAATAAGACTTTCTCCAGAAGAACAAATATTATAGGAAATACTGTGAGAAATTCCTGAGTCTGTGAAACATCATTCGGGAAATATTTGATAATCATTATGACTGTAACTACACTCAATGACTTTAGCTGCTTGTTCAAGCTACTTATTTAAAATGAGTTGAAACAACACAATTCTTAATTAATTTAAATATTATATGCTAGAGTAGTTGGTAGTTCATTAGGCTGTGGTGACCCCTGATAAATAAGGGACTAAGCTGAAGGAAAATGAATGAATAAATATTTTTTTTGTAACAACATGAAGGAATTAAGTTAACTTATTAGTGTTGTTTCAACTCATTTTAAATAGGTAGTGTTTTAGTATGGTTTGTATTTTTACTCGTGAGACAAGTGCGGCGCGAATCAACAAGAGAAGGTACCAATAAAAGGTCCATACACCATACCAATAAAGCAATACAACTGTGTATTGCTGGTACATACAGCTGATATCAATTATAATAATAATAATAATAATAATAATAATAATAATAATAATAACCAGAATATTTATAAACCATATTCAATAATGAGTAATAAAGATGCATAAAAGGGCTTAAAACGAAACAAGTACATGGATAGAAGACAGATTAGTATGAATAATAGGACGTCAAGCAAGAGGACTGAATTATTTACAATCTGCCGTCATCTTCCTCCAGAGATTGGGGAGCTTGTTGCAGTCACACTGGAAGACCAACACGTATGTCCCAGAATGCCGGGCGATGCCCGCTTGTCCCGCGGCTGAGCTTCCAATGTTTCTCCCCTTTATAGTCAACATTTGGATGCTGGCCAAAGGTCAAGGGAGTAGAGCGAGTTGATCAGGTTCCTCACCCTCCCAACTAGCTGCCCGTTATTTTTAATTGCACAGCGTAAATCTGAGGTTCTGCAGCATCAACATGACTGTTTAGAGTCAATATCCCAACCTCCCCTTCTAGTCACCTGGTCATTTGTTGAGTGTTTCTCAACCACGTTCTTGGAGGACCACCAACACTGCATGTTTTGGATATCTCCTTTGTCTGTCACACCCATTACAGCTCTTTCAGTCTCTGCTGATGATCAGAATCAGGTGTGTTTGGTTAAGGAGATATGGAAAATTTGCAGCGCTGGTGGTCCTCCAGTAACGTGGTTGAGAAACACTGCATTAGAGTATGATTATCTGCAGTCAATACTGTACCCCTGACCCTGTTTGAGAAACAGCGGTGTTAACTTTTAAAGTCATAAAATTCCTCTCTTTGTCATCTGTTCCTTCTTTGAGCATGGGAACATGGGGAAAAAGCAACCCATCTCTTACAGGTAGTTTGAACATATATTGTTTGTTTTCCTACTACAGCGACACAGCTCCTGCTGGAGACGTGCATCCAAGAAAGCGTGCCCTCCTTCATTTACACCAGCAGCAATGAGGTAGCACGTCCCAACCGCAGCGGCGAACCCGTCATCAATGGCCACGAGGACACGCTGTACTCCTTCTGTCCGAAAAGCAGCTATGGCAAAACCAAGCTGGAGGCGGAGCAGATCTGCCTTCACGCCAATGGAGACCTGCTGCGGGACGGAGGTCATCTCGCAGCCTGTGCTCTCAGGCCCATGTTCATCTATGGGCCGGGCTGCAGATTCACTTTAGACAGCATAAAGCTTACGGTCCGCAAGGGAAACGTGCAGCCCCGATTCTCACGGCAAGATGCGAAAGTCAATCCTGTATATGTGGGAAACGTAGCCCAGGCACACCTGCAAGCGGGACGGGCCCTCAGAGACCCGCAGAAACGAGCGGTGGTGGGGGGAAACTTCTATTACATCTCAGACGACACGCCACACCTCAGCTATAGTGACTTTATCCATACTGTTCTGTCACCTTTAGGTTTTAGCTTACAAAACAGGCTGATTCTGCCCTTTTTTCTGCTGTATCTTGTGTCGTTCTTAATGGAGGTCGTGCAGGCGGTGCTCCGACCCATCCTGAGATTCACTGTGCCCCTAAATAGGCATCTAGTGACCTTGGTAAACACACCTTTTAGTTTCTCCTATCAGAAAGCTGGCAGGGATTTTGGGTACAGCCCTCGGTATGACTGGGAAGAGGCACGCAAAAGCACTACTGATTGGCTGGCGTCTGAGTTACCTCCTGTTAAGGTTAAGTGAACGTTCATGATGCTTACGATTTGAGACCACACTGCCAAAAATGCTTACTTGGAGTTTTTTTTCTTGCTTCTAATACACAAGTCTGAAAATCGAGAAGCATTTTCTAGACATGTAAAACTGATTGTGTTGTTTTCTGAAATAATGTGACCAACGGGTAGATTATTGTGCCAATAAAGACTTTATACATCACCTTAACAAGCTCTCTGATTTTCTGAATATCTACAGTAATAAAAGAGAAACCAACATGAGAATCAAACTAATCCTCAATCGCTCAATCTAAGCTTCATCATTCATTTTCTTTTCGGCTTAGTCCCTTTATTAATCTGGGGTCGCCACAGCGGAATGAACCGCCAACTTATCCAGCATATGTTTTACGCAGCGGATGCCCTTCCAGCTGCAACCCATCACTGGGAAACATCCACACACACTCATTCACACACATACACTACGGACAATTTAGCTTACCCAATTCATCTATACCGCATGTTTTTGGACTTGTGGGGGAAACCGGAGCACCTGCCACTTCTGTTTGTGGTCACAAAGCCTGTTTGCCTTAAATATAATCTTATTTTACCTGCACATGGATCCTTGTCTCTGTTGTTTCTCGCTTTGATCCCCACACGTGACCTAGCGTTTCTGAATCCATTCAGCTAATCTCCAAGTCCGGCGGGAGCACTTTTAGCTTAGCTTAGCATAGATCATTAAATCAGATTAGACCCTTAGCATCTCACTCAAAATTTAAGAAAAGAGTTTTGAGGATTTTCCTATTTAAGGCTTGACTCTAGTTACATCATGTGCTAAGACTCTGTCATATGGTGCGATTGTGAATGTGTTTCAATCAGGTCCTTGTCACCTGAGCTCGTGTTTCAGTAGGGCTTGATCAGAGGATGACCTGAAAAGCTGCTTTTGGACAACAGCAAAACTACAATTTGAGATTATTACACAAGTATCATTTTATACTTCATTTTTTTTTATTATTATTAAAGATGTTTTCATATACTCTATACCAGGGGTCACCAATCTCGGTCCTGGAGGGCCGGTGTCCCTGCAGGGTTTAGCTCCACCTTGCCTCAACACACCTGCCTGGATGTTTCAAGTATACATAGTAAGACCTTGAGTAGCTTGTTCAGGTGTGTTTGATTAGAGTTGGAGCTAAAATCTGCAGGACACCGGCTCTCCAGGAACAAGTTTGGTGACCACTGCTCTATTCCTTCCCTCGGGAATTGACCCATAATGAGTACTGACTCGATATCGGTGCAAGTAAAGGTGTATAAACAACTAGGCTGGAACTGGTTGATTTAATTATTTTATTTTCTGGTCTGCTTGACTCTTAACGTTAACAAATGTAAATCAGAAAAAGTTAGTAAGCGCAAATAAAAAAAGAAGTGATTTCTACATTTACTTTGACTTGTATTCCATTGCAGACAATACAACAAACCTTATTTAATGTGTTCCTCATGTATTGTTGTTGTATTTTCCCCCCCAAAATAAACACGTATTTCAATGTTGGTTCTTGCAACACATTTCAAAAGAAGTTGGAGCAGTAAAGCATTTACCACTTTGTAATGATCCCATTCCTTTCCACAACACTTGAGAGACGTTATTTTAAGTGTACGCGATGCCCTAACATTTTTGGTGTCTGTTAAGTTGTTAATACCAAAATGAAAACAAGGCAGCTCCTTATATCATTCATTCATTTTCATTTCGGCTTAGTCCCTTTATTATTCTGGGGTCGCCACAGCGGAATGAACCGCCAACTTATCCAGCATATGTTTTACACAGCGGATGCCCTTCCAGCTGCAACCCATCTCTGGGAAACATCCATACACACCCATACACTACGGACAATTTTAGCTTACCCAATTCACCTATAGCGCATGTCTTTGGGCTTGTGGGGGAAACCGGAGCACCCGGAGGAAACCCACGCCAACACAGGGAGAACATGCAAACTCCACACAGAAATACCAACTGACCCAGCCGAGGCTCGAACCAGCAACCTTCTTGCTGTGAGGCAAACGTGCTATCTACTGCGCCACCATGAGGCCCTTATATCATTCATTCACTCATTTTCTTTTCGGCTTAGTCCCTTTATTAATCTGGGGTCGCCACAGTGGAATGAACCGCCAACTTAACCAGCATATGTTTTACGCAGCGGATGCCATTCCAGCTGCAACCCATCACTTGGAAATCCTTATATCGTGTTTTCATTATTGTTAAGATAGTGGGCGACACGGTGGCTTTGTGCTTAGCACTGTCGCCTCACAGCAATAAGGTCACTGGTTTGAGTCCCGGCTTGGCCAGTTGACATTTCTGTGTGGAGTTGTCATGTTCTCCCCGTGTTGGCGTGGGTTTCCTTCACCATTTACCATATACAGGGTTCCTTACCATTTGGTGAGTGAGTGCCTATTCTGTGCTTCTGAATGGCTGTATTTACATTTCTGTCGTGTTTCGTCTGGTGCAAACAGCCAGATTGCTCATCACTGCGTATCTCGTCACAAAGCGTGTTGTTAGGACATGGGGTTACAATGTAACCTGCTCACTTAATGTTTACGCTCGTAATATATTTATATCATTTGCTAATTAATAACCTCGTGTTGAACTCTGAATCTGCATCTCATATCTCGTGCTACTGTCCATCGGAGGTCACGTTTCGTTCACGGACGCATGCTTTGAGAGCCTTCATGACTGAATGAATGAATGAATGATTGAAATACGCGGTTTTCCACCAAGGCAACCCAAGGCGCCAAGACCCCCCCTCCCCCCGGAGTATGCACAGCCACGGGGTGCCCCTGGCCTGTGATGGGGGTATGTGGTGAGGGGGCGGGGCCGAGAGCCATGGGAATGGAATGAGGCTGTGGCATAAGTGAATACACCTGCAGCGCACACCGGCCTCAAATCCCACAGAAGGAGCTCTGGACTATGAGAGGAGGAACGATGGCAGAGGAAGAAGAGAGGTCCAGGCCTGGACAGTTATGTTCTGTTTGTTTTGGTTTGGACTGTTGTTGTTTTGATCTGTGAGCTGATTGGATGTAGTAAAGTAGGCGTTTCATTCATAAAGATGGGGAAAAGGCTTTGGGGAGAGTTATTACAACCTAACAGACGGTAAAGTCTAGATTGTATATGCGGCCGGCCGGAAGTGCGATATGCACATCAATATAACAGCATTTTTATGACACTGTATTACAATAATTTATATCTTTACATTACTGTGATGGTTGGGTTTAGGGTTGGGATGGGGGTAGACGTTAATAAAATACAATAAATGGGAAATTTAATAAATAATATAAATAATTCTGGCCGCAACCGTATCCGATCTAGCAACATCCCTAACAGACTCCTCCTCCTCACCATTTCTGTTTGTTGTGAAAACTGACAGCTGGAGGGGCGTGGTTAAGTATGTTAGCATGCACAGTAAATATGTAAATATGCACAGATGTATTGTTCGCCACAAAACTAGCAATATAAGCTAACAAAAATAATATGGCTAGTTTTGATTTCATTTGTGCTTTAAGAACATTTACATTTGTGTATATAAAACTTTGCTACAACCAACAAATTATTGCGCATAAAATTCAATTACTTGTTATGCAACAAACTGTGTCCGTATAGATATTATGATAAATAAATAATAGATATTATAATAAAAGCCGCAAGCTCCCAGATGGGCCCCGGGCCTCATGACGAGCTCCTCGGGGGGCGGGGCTTAACCACAACATCCGGGCTCCAGTGACGCGCATGACAGCCGTTGTAAAACTCAAGACGACAGTAAATACCAAAGAGAAGCGGGCGGTGCGTCAACAAACACACGTATCTGTCAGACTCACTGCAGGAGTTATTGATTATTGAACAGCACGCAGAGAAACACAGCTGTACAAACATCATGTCGAGCCCGCACTAACAGGTACGTGGATGAGGTTCGTCTTATTATTCGGTGTATGGTAGCGGTATGCTATCGCCTCAGCTTTAGGCCTCAGTCACCTGTTAGAGCGATTCATAAATTATTTGGCAGCTTTAAAGTGATTTTATATAATAAAAATAATGATTGGAAGGGGGGTTAAAGGCGTTATGTGGCGATAGTAAGTGGCTAAATAAGCTAACGTTAGCAGTGTGTGTAACTACTGGGCTCTACGGCTGTGTTTCAAAAACCTGTTGAGGTGCCTACCTAGTGATGCTGTCTAGATAAGGATGGGGAATTGAGGTAAAGTTGGTTTTGTATTCACACATTCGTTCGGTGACAACTTGTGACACGCTCCCTATGTTGTTTACCACGCTACTTTGAATATTCGGTCGTAAATAGCGTGCGAATATGACTTCAAAACAACATTAGCACTGTTTAATTGACTGGGGACAATGTTGTACTTTGATAGTCTTTGGCTGCTAATATGATTTCACTATTTAGTATTTGCAAAGAATACTTTTCTGAAAATATAATATTAAGGAGAATGTCCGAATGTGTGAATAGAAAACCATCTTTAACTCAATGGATAACGTTAGGGACTCATGCTTAAAGGACTAGTTAATGAAAAATATGATCATTTATCCTTTATTTAGTCTACCTCAAGTGCTTCCAATCTATTCTTTATTCTTTTTAGCGCAGAAGAAGTTATTTTGAAGAATGTTGAAAACCTGTAGCCATTGACGTGCATAGTAGGAAATACAAATACTATGGAAGTCAGTGGTTACAGGTTACAACTTTCTTTTGTGTTTAACAGAATAAATAAACTCATAAAGGTTTAAAACAAGGGAATGGTGAGTGAATAATGGCAGATTTTTCATTTTTAGGTGAACTATGCCTGTAATATAACCCGTTTACCACCATAGTAACTGCTTTTGGTCACTCAGTTGGCTATTTATTTACAGTCTGATATGTTTATGCTCTAGTGCGCTTTAGAAAAGCAGGATCTGAACCGTGAGCTATCAACTAATGGCTTTAAAAAAAGTCAAATGTAAAGAAGGATATGCATGATATTTAGCTTTAAACATAATGCAGTATACTAGGCATACGTTTGTTTGTTTTTTTGATGATTTGATTAATATTTAATCAATATTTGATTAATATTTAAAATAATGTTTATAGCAGTTAAAGGGATAGCTCACCCCAAAAACCAATCCGCTCTTGAAACGTTGCCATCAGGACGCAGGATTTATTCAGGGAATATTTTGAGGAAAATGTTTAAAAGGTGTTTTCTGGAGGAGTTTTAGAATATTCCTTATTGATCAAATTCAATTGTGTTTTTGTGTTCGATTATTTATATGTTTGTTTTTTTTGTACAGTGATTATTGAGAAGCAGTTATGATTTGTAAATGTATATATTGAATACTTAATGCAAGTGTTGACGTGAATATAGCCAATGATGCTGATATGGCATTAAAACATCAAATAAATCAGGACACAGGGTTAAAATACTTAGAACCAGAAGAACTGCTTGTATTAAAATAATTTGTCCCAATTGCAGTTGTTATTTTAAATTGGATCATTGTTTAATGGGATTTCCCCCCCCCCTGAGAATAATCTATAATATGTAAGGGGCTGAGTTAGTTATTTAAACGTGTATACTTATCATGTCATGTGTTGTTTTTATGATGCTTGTGTTTTTAGCAGTTTGTATGAATGTATTTACTTCGCCAGTGTTCAAGAAACAATGAGAATTTACTCACTATTTACTCTCCCTCATGTGTTTCCAAACCTTTATAAGTTTATTTCATCTGTTGAACACAAAAGATATTTTAAAAGAAAGCTGAAAACTTGACCTCCTTAGTAGAAAAACAAACAGTATGGAAGTCAATGGGTAGACGTTTTCAACATTTCTCAAAACATCTTCTTTTGTGTTGAACAGAAACTCATAAAGCTTTGAAACATGGCAGATTTTTCATTATTTATTTTTGTTCATGACAGCTAATAATTAAGGTTTCCTTTAGTTTGCAGTAGAAGCAGACGCTGAATTCTGGACCGCTTCGCTCTCCACCGCCTCGGCACTTAACATATGCTTTTACATGAAGAGGGCCGAGAAACCCGAGGGATACAGACAAATGCGACCCAAGACTTTCCCTGCCAGCAACAACAGTGGCAACAGTCAGCAAATGCTGCAGGAGATCCGGGAGAGCCTGCGAAACCTCTCCCCGTCCTTCAATGTGCCCAAGCCGGAGCAGAGCTCAGGGAAGGGCCCGCCGGATGAGTCCCGGCAGCAGGGGCGCAGCACCAACCCCAGAAACTCCCACCACCTCAAAGCCCTGCAGGAGATCCGCAGATCCCTGATGCCGTTTGCCCATGACAGCTCCTCCAGCGGAGACAACAGCTCTGCAGACAACGGCAAACACACACTCCAGACGCAGATGCAGGAGCCCGGCTTTGATGAGGTAATGCAGCTGGATGAGTTTAAAGGGGTAGTTCACACAAAAATTCAAATGTACTAGGGGTGTCGTGATTACTGCTCTAAAATATGTCAGGGTAAAAAAAAACTACTTTTTTCCTCATTGAACACAATATATTTCATTTTAGGAACCATTTTGGAGCAGTAAACATGTCAGGCTAAATAATTAAAATAAATCATTGACTTCTGCTGTCTTCATCAGTTTTAAAAACTCTGATTTCTTTACGTCTTTGGATAACTTTCTTTTCTGTGGATATAAAGTAAAGCCACTGCACTGTTTAGGTCTAGAGCATGATTGGATGTTGGTTTATAAGCGATGTGTTTTTCAGATGTTTGCTGAATCGTGGGCTGACCAGTAGCTTTTGATGTGGAGCTACTGTTGCCCTCAAAAAACTAAATAAAATAGTCATAAATGGTATAACATAAAATTTTAGCGGTTTTAAAAACGTTGACGTTTCCAAACCATGGTAAACCTTAAAACCGTTTATCGTCCCATGCCTACTCGATGGTGGTCCTCTGCTTTCAACCCATCCATTATTCAGTCCCCCTATTTTCAATTTCTGCCAGGACTGTGAAGCTGAACCTTTCAATTACAGGTCTAACTTCCTAAGCATTTGGCCACAACTGTCCCTTATGATCAATTATCATTTAAATTAACAATCAATTAATCAATCAGTCTTTAACCTTTAATAAAACGAGCTGTCTACCTAGCTGCGAGCTGCGACAGAGTGTCACTTGACATGACAGCACGTGTAAATGACTATCGAAATGCAAGCATCCTCACCCGAGAAAACAGGTTTAAAATAAAAGGCTAGTAAGATGGTGAAAAGAAGCAATGATTGATTATTTAAATATTTAAGCACAATTGTGTGGAAAAGGAGTTTGCATATAACCAGCTTCAAAGGGGAACACTTAATTAACTTTTTATAATCACACTTGATTAAAAGCAGTCTGCAGAAACACTTTGATTGACATTCTCCCTTTGTACATGTCATCATAGAGAGAAAGCCCCACCCATTAGGGATCATCTCACCCTTATTAGCAGAGTTGGGTGTAACACGTTCCACAGTAACGCTTTACTGTACTCTAATTAAATTTTTGAGGAACGCAGTAATGAATTACATTTTACATGCGTGTAATTTGATTAGAGTTATTAAAGTCAATGTAATTGCATTACTTGCGTTACAAATATAATATTCAATTTTAAATCACGTTTTCTGCTGCAGCATCAGTCAATCAGCATGCGCTTTTACATTGCTGGAGAACGCCAGCTGAAATAGCTGCTGTCAAGAGCGGCTGCTTCTTCAAGTGGAAATACAGACATTACCTTAATTTTATTGAGCGTATAACTAAAATATTGCTGTGAAATGCAGTCTGTGTCCAGTCTCTAAAGAACTTTCGACTGCTTTTAACTCAACCAGCAACTTGTTCAAGCATTTGAACAGAAAGCCTTCTAAGAGAATACTAGTCGCCAAGGAGGACACCGGCGCCAACAGGCTAAATTGGATTTCTGTGCAGGATCGGGAGTGAATGTATTTTCTGAATGTGAAGACAAGCGTAGCTGCTTATGGGGCTGTTCGCATATCGCATCTTTTGCGTACGTTTCCCAGGCACACCAGTTGAAAACCGCGTGTCACGTGATAAGAACTGACCAATCAGCTTCATACTTTGTCAGGAATATACACATTTCGGTAGACTAATTACCTCAGACAAACACAGAACACCCAAACACTGCAGTGCTTTTTCATACTATGGATGTCAATAGTTACAGGTATCCAGTTTTCTTCATGTCCTTCTTTTGTGTTAAAAAAAAAAAATGGGCGACTATCTCTTTGCTCTGATCAACCCATTGTAATGTTTTTCAGTAAATATTAAATTACCGAAAGAGCTGCAGTGTATTTTATATTTTCATAGCTATATTTTCTATGTTTTAAAAGTAACTTCAAAGTAAGGTAACAAGTAATCTGATTACTTTTTATGTAATTAGTAATGTAATCAGGTTACAGTTTTCCAGTAGTAATCAGCCATTTGTAATCTGATTACTTTTTACATTATGTAATTAGTAATGTAATCAGGTTACAGTTTTCCAGTAGTAATCAGCCATTCGTAATCTGATTACTTTTTACATTATGTAATTAGTAATGTAATCAGGTTACAGTTTTCCAGTAGTAATCAGCCATTTGTAATCTGATTACTTTTTATGTAATTAGTAATGTAATCAGGTTACAGTTTTCCAGTAGTAATCAGCCATTTGTAATCGATTACTTGGTAAGGAACTTACCCAACACTGCTCATTAGCATAGACAGCCCTGAGTGAGAAGCAGCCGTTTGCCATTTAGAGTTTTGACCTGCTGAAGATAATGCCAGAGGATTAAAAATGTGGCGTTTTAGTTGAAGCACAAATGAACACTGTAGTCTCCATAGACTGCCTTTTTCTGAGATACTACTTTTGACATTTTCGCATAATTTTTATTGCTGACATGGCATGAAATAAAGATCTACGCTAAGATATGGAGGTCAATGGTTACAGGTTTCCATCTTTCTTCAATATATCTACCTTTGTGTTCACCAGAAGAAAGAAAGTCACGTTTGGAACAAGTGAAAGAAGATAAAATAATGTCAGAGTTATTAGTTTTGGGAGATCTATCCCTTCAATCCAATCCGAACATTGTTAAGTGAGCTGTTTTTGTGTCCTCTCAGCCTCAGATGCGTCGTATCAATCATTTGTGCCAGGAATGTTCCCTCTGTCACTTTATAATTTTGATTATTTGAGGAATGACAGACATGGTATGTTGCCAGACCAGCTCTGGTTGTTGTAGTGAACATGGTGACGCGTCACACTCGAATGCTGTGGGTGTGATGGTGGACATACTTTGTTTCGTCAATAAGATTTATCGCTCTGCATTTCTTGTGAAATTGGCGGATTTGCATATTGGTTGACAAAACAGATTTTGGTTGTTTTTGGCAGACATCTAGACCAAATTGTAAAGGCACAATGTGTAAGATCTTTCATTAAAATATACAGAAAACACCAAAAGAAATATTCTGCTGACGTAGGTACTTGCATTATGCCGAATGTTTGGAAGAACGTTCAAAATTCTGGGAAATAATCAGTTTTAACTATTGATACTGAGTGTGTTCATGCTAATGACGTCACACACGCCTTCAATTTCTGCTTTGGGTTTCTAGAAAGCGGTGGAACAGCAGCAAGGCTTTATTATGTTGTGTTTTATTGGACTTCACAGAGCAGCATTATAACAGAAGCCTAAAATGTGTTTAGTCTGATATAAGTGCTGCTGCTTTTCTTCGTGATTATGAGCTGAAGAACAGGAAGCGCTGGACTGTGGCATAATAAAAGCTCCGATGCTTTCCTCTTGAGTCGTGTTAGTTACGCGTGTATCTCATTGCACTTCCGTGGCTTTCAGTCTTCATACTGCCATGGTAATGGGTGTTGAATATTTTACTCATCATCAACATGATTTCTTCAGGAGTCCTGTAAGAAGATGAAGACCATAACTCCCATGATTCCACACTCAGAGGGGCACCGAAATGCACCTTTGTTTGTTTCGAATGCATGCCCTCTAGTGGCCAAGATTACTTTTTGTGGCTTTAATTAAAATTTCAGATCAACACCAAAATTGGGTGATGTCATCTAAAGGCCTTGGCGATGTTAAATTGTGAAGATCTAGAGTTTTCGTCGAAGGGCGTGTCCGTGGCGGCCTCACAAACTTTGACGCTTTGCCACGAAACAGGAAGTTGTTATAATTCAGGCATACATTGTCTGATCTGATTCAAAATCCATATGTTTGATAACAGTCCTGACCTGAACACGTTTACATGCCAATAACCAGATACAGATATAGCGCCACCTGCTGGCAACAGGATGTGACATGTTTTACAGTGTAACAAACTCCTCCAAGTTTTATCACATCGAATACATGTTTCGTTAGTTTAGTCCAAAGGCCTTTGTGATGTTACATTGCGAAGATCTAGAGTTTTCGGCGAGGGGCGTGTCCGTGGCGGACTGAAAAAAGTGCAATGCTTTGCCACGGAGGAGGACCAAACAATATATGATCTGCCTGAAAATGCACAGTTTCGTTGAGATTCCTCTCCTGAAGACATCTACGTGCCAATATTGAGTCTCAGTCATAGCGCCACCTGCTGACAGAAGGAAGTTTGGCATAAATCTGTGATTTTTCTCAGGTTTTTTAATATATATTGGCTTAAATGATTATTGTCCGCTGTTCTCTGTCATCCTAAGGCCACCGGGCGGCGGTGAGCCCGGGTGCGAGGCCCCTTTCATTGCTGCTTGCAGCTTTAATTAAATTTTTTTTCTAAATTATATTCTGTTCTAAGTAGTTAAGCCACAATACTAAATATAATACTGAGCGATTCGGTAGGACTTGCATGTTTCAGTTTGGCATTTAAATTTCACAACTTTTATTTACTACCTGAACTGGCTGAGCTTAACTGTTTGAATACATGTCCATGGCATGCACAATGTTACTTTCACATATTGCCGAATAACAACCACTGAATACCACAGGCTCATCTGGGAATCTTTTTGCATCCATGTTTATCCACATTCATATGTATCTGCTTTACTGTCACACCACGTTTTTTCACTGTTTGCCGCCATCTTGTGACTGAATAATGCGCAGGTTAGTGTATGCTCCATCAGCTGTTTTTGTTTCTTTCAGCATTTAATTAAAGAATTAACTATTATGGCTCCGAACAATGTTTTGTGTCAAATTTTTATGTTTTGTGGCAAGTAGCTGTGTAATAAGCGGGATAAAGTACATCCAGTCGGGGTTTTTTCACAGAATAAACCCTTCAGTCTTATACAATAGTGCTTTGCTTCGCATTGGGCTGCCGATAAACCTGTCCGGGCTTTATTCTGTGATTAACAACTTCATGGATGTACTTCATCCCAAACGTAACGTACAGTGCAAGTGTCTGAAAGTGTCCGCCTCTACATTCATCCCAATTGTTGCATAGTTGTTTGCCAGTTGAAAATGCATTGACATGAAATATGGATGTAAAGTATTTGACATGAGCATGTTCTCAGATATGAGTGATGTTAAACAAGCACAGCAATGTAGGTAGTCAGTTGTATAAACATTTGACAGCAGCATGCCATTAATAACAAGAAAGTGTTTTAGGGAACTATGACATAATAAAACAGCCTTGCACAAATGCAAAGGAAAGGCTTGTGAGCATACTCGCAGCTTTGTAGGCTTGGAGATATTGTAAATGCATATTATTTTTTTATTTTTTGCATTTTTACACTATCGTGCGCATTATTCAGTCACAAGATGGTGCCAAACAGTCAAAAAACCCGGCATGACAGACAAGCAGATACACATGTATGTGGATGTGAACGTATTCTCTGACGGTCAGTGGGATTCTCAGTTCCCGGATGAGTCTGTGTTATTCAGCGGTTGTTATCTGGGAATAGCATACCTTGGAATGTCACGACTGACCAAAAAGTATTCCAGACAGCTGTATAATAATATGTTTTTGAAGTTAATGTAACGTTAATGAATAAAAGGTATGATTATCATGTTTTCAGACACATTCAGACGTTGTTTTTTCTGATCAATGCAATGTGATGTCCTATAATCTTCATCTTTATCATCTGTGTTTGTACAGGAGCTGGTGGTCAATAGGATAAACTTCCAGGAGGCTGTGAGGGAGCAGATACCAGCCGCGGCAACACGTCCCGTCAACACGGCCATAAAACAAGCTGGTAGGTGTTTTTACTAGCAGTGCTGTTATAGCAGTAACTAGTTACTGCATTTAAATGACTTTTTCACTGACGGGTTCAGAGAGCCAGAGTAATAATAATTGCCTTTTGTTATACAAATCAGGATTTTTTTTCTGACTCAAAATACAAACAAACACGTTGCATTATTCTTGTGGTTTTATCAAGCAAAATATTATCTTATTTAAGAAGGCTAACATTAAATGTAATTAAATACATGAGCAGTGCTTGAGCATCACTTTGGGTCTGTCGGTAGCCCTCGCTGACTACCTGATTTAAAAAAAACAAACAAGAAAAAACTAAGTTACAAAATTTGATGTAGGCTTTCCATAGACCCTTTTCACGTTTCCGGGTTTCTCCGTAGCGGAAGTTGTCATAGTTGGGAAAACTTAGAGCGCAGTGAATGGGAGAATACAACAAATAATGTCTTTACAATCTTATTTGCTCAAATAATAACAGAAAAACTCCACAATGGTGTTATCAAGACTTACAGAAAAAGGAAAAACATAGTGTGAGACTGATGACGGCAGCCAGAGGAGAGAATAACGTCAAATTTACTGTCCCGTCCCATAGACGCTGCATTAGAAACACCTCACACAAGCGGTAATTCGTTTTTTGTCATTTGAAGCTAAGATTATATAATACATACATAAATACATAGAAATGTTCATGCATTTAAAAAAAAAATATATCGAAATATTAAACTTTTAAAGATTTAAGATGCTGATGACTGTTAAACGGGTCATAACAGACTTGTGAAAAGGGTTCATACTCTATCCAGGAAAAACCCTGCAAATATATATGCAGAATAACTATGTTTTATCTCAAAAGGCACTATAACGTATGAGTGTTGAAATATGGTTTGATACATATTTGATACATGTTTAACATTCTTAAGTGTTATTTTTGTTTAAATAAAGCTGAAAGAATTAAGAATTTAGTTTGTGTTTGGCCTTTATAAGGATTTTAAGTTGTATTGAGTCGATTAATTAAGTTACTTTTTATTCATTCATTTTCTTTTCGGCTTAGTCCCTTTATTAATCTGGGGTCGCCACAGTGGAATGAACCGCCAACTTATCCAGCATATGATTTTACACAGCGGATGCCCTTCCAGCTGCAACCCATCACTAGGAAACATCCATACACACACATACACCACGGACAATTTTAGCTTACCCAATTCACCTATAGCGCATGTCTTTGGACTTGTGGGGGAAACCGGAGCACCCGGAGGAAACCCACGCCAACACGGGGAGAACATGCAAACTCCACACAGAAATGCCAACTGACCCAGCCGGGGCTCGAACCAGCGACCTTCTTGTTGTGAGGCGATTGTGCTACCCACTGCGCCACCGTGCTGCCCAGTTACTTTTTAGACAAAGTATTTAGAAAGTAATTTGAATACAATTTTGTCCTGCATAATTTAGCACCAACTTCCTTCAACACACCTGTTTGGAAGTTTCTAGTACACCTAGTAAGAGCTGGTTCAGGTCTAATTGGGGTTGGAACTAAACTCTGCAGGACACCGGCCCTCCAGGACCGAGTTTGGGCACCCCTAATCAAGACAAACATTGAGGCTGGCGTGAGAGAGCCTGTTGGAAGTAGTTTGTGGTTTGAAACTGTTCGAAAAAGTGTGATTTAGATGTTTCAAGCAACAATTAGCATGTTGCTAGTATGAATTAACATGTTTGTTGCATGATTAGCATGTTTCTAACATGAATTATCTTGTTGTTATCATGTTTTTAGCATGAATTAACATGTTGCTAACATAAATTAGCTTTTGAATGACTTTTTAGACAGTATTTTTTAAGTAATTAAGATACAGTTATTAGGTAGTAAAGTTAGAAGTGGTTTGTTTTGTTTGGAAAAAGTATAATAGATAGATGATAGATAGATAGATGTTTTGGTTTGAAGCTAACATGAATTAGCATGTTTTTAGCATGTTTTTAGCATGTTTATAGCATGAGTTAACCTGTTGCTAACTGTTTTTAGCATGATTTAACATGTTTCTAGTACACATTAGTATCCTTTAGCATGTTTCTAACATGAACTAGCTTGTTGTTATGCTTTTAGCATAAAGTAACATGTTGCTAGCATGAATTAGCATATTGTTAGCAATTAAATTACTTGAGTAATGAAGTTACTTTTTAGACTAAATTTTAAAAATGTAACCTAAATACAATTTTAATCATGTAATTAGTGTTTTTGACGTACCCTACCCAACTCTGATTACTAGCAACCATGTAATCTGGTATATTAGTTCATCAGTGATAGAAATATGTGATTCGTTGTTGTCTGCTTCAGGTAGCAGTATGGCATTATAGGGTTAGACTACTGTACAGTAGTTTATTAACCTGCTTGTTGTCTGGTGCACCTGACCTTAAACCAAAGACACTTCCTTAACATGTGGTTGATTAGTAATTTAGACTACCCAACCCAGTGTTTGTGCATAGAAGTATTCCAGGCATACCAAAAATGTGCATGTAAATGTGGTTCTGGATAAAGCTGTTGATTTGAGTTATAAGAGCAGGATTGAGCACATGTGAAGTGGAGACACCGTCTTATTGCAGACTCCCATAATTGATTCAAATAATCAGTGAGAATAACTGTATGCACGCTGCAATCATTCTTCATTTTTATGAAATGATGGCAAGATTGATGTGTGCTGTGCTTGTAAACGGTATCTCGTAATGATGTGTTAACCAGAGGGAAGTGATTCAATATCCATAGCTTGTTTGTTGACTAGAGGAACGTTTGTCAAATACAGTTGCTGATAATAAATCTTTCTGATGTGTGGCTGTCTCTTCTGTAGGTCCACCCCAAATTCAACAGCCACTGTTGCGGCGGCAAAGCTGGAAGGGTTCAAAAGAGTCTCTGGCCCCACAGCGACACAGTGCTTTAATAAATGATGGCCTGATTTATCGCCCCAGCAGCCCCGGGCCTCAAAGTGACCTCTCACGTCCTGCCACCTTCCCTCAAAATCTGGCTTCTGCCTCCAGCGGCCAGCGAGTGAACGCTCCCTTGTCCCGGCAGGTGCGCAGCATCACTCCTCCTCCATCTTCATGGGACTCCAATCCCTCAACCAAGCGCTATTCTGGGAACTTGGATTACCTGGTGGCCCGGATCTCCCCTGTGCCCCAGGGCCCCCGAGCCGATGGCTATATAAACCCTCAGTCCCAAAATCAGCGTGGGCTCAGCCCGGTGCCGGTGGGTCGGCAGCCCATAATCATGCAGAACTCCAACAGTAACAAGTTTAACTTCCCGCCATCCTGGCCTCAGAACGGCAGCATGCAAAACGAATACATAGGCATTAACAGCGGTGCCCGGCAGCCGCCGCCGCCTCCCTATTCCATGCACCAAACTAACAGACAGAGCCCCACAGCCCAGCAGATGCAGTCCAGCGCTCTTAACACACCCCCAAATGGAGCCAGCCTCCCCCAGAGCATGCTGGTGCCCAACCGCAACAGCCACAACCTGGACATGTACAACCTTGGAGTAATACGGCCACCAGTGCAGCAGGCTCAGACGCCACCCGGCCAGGACACTTCCTCCTCATGGACCCACAGCGTGCCGGGACGCTCCAACTCCTTTACCAGTGCACCAAACAGTCGGCGTCAGTGTCCCAGCTCGCAGCTCTCTGCCACCACAGTGACCACAGTAACGCAGGCGCCCATCCTGCAGCCGGTGAAGAGCATGCGAGTGCAGAAGCCGGAGCTGCACACTGCTGTGGCCCCTGCGCACCCCCCCTGGCTACAGCCGCCACCCGCTGCTTACCAAGAGCCGCCCGTGCCCCCCGCACCCGCCGCTGAGGTCCCGAGCTACCAGGGCCCTCCGCCTCCCTATCCCAAACACCTGCTCCAGCAGCAGACGCCTCCACCAGGGTACGACTCCAGCCCCGCACTTAAGCCCTGCAGTAAAGAAGGGGACGCGGTGGACAACGAAAACGACACAGACAGCACCTGCTCCAGCGAGAGGGCCGATGGCTCAGAGGAAGGTGAATAGCAATAGTATCTCAGATACAGATATAGTATGTCAGACTGAACAACAGTGAAGAGGCTTCAGACACATGGACAAGCAAGAAAACTGACCCAGAGTTTGACATCATCCATCCGTGGCACTTTCACTATCCTGTGTCTTGACATGATTCCTCACAGTAACATAAACAAACTCACGGCATGCCTCGATAATAAAACCAGAAAAAACTGTTATCATTTCCCCACGCTGGTTCTGTAATGTTCATCAGTATATTAATTCCTTGAATTAATGCTTATGCAAGGTGTTTCTAATGCAGACTATATGGGGGTGGCACAGTAAATTTGACATGGTTCTCTCTTCTGGCTGCCGTTATCTGTCCATTTTTTCCCCTTTTCTTTTGAAAGTTGTGAAAACTCTATCATACACACCTTGAGCTAAAATACCGCTACAGTTCATTTATGTTTGCCGTGAGGTATCACGTCAGGACACGGGATAGTGAAAGTGTCACGGATGGATGACGTCATACCCCGGATCTTGCAGTGTGACATGGAGATCATATTCCTGGAGTCTGACATGCTACAATCATGTAGGATTATTAAAAATTGCACAGTGTGAGCCGGGATTGACTCTTTTAATTTAAAATAATACTTGATGACCTAATAAAACGAAGCAAAATCTGGCTGAGCGATAAATCACATGCTATAGTCATGCACTTTTGTCTATAAAGCCATAAAATTGCCATAAGAAGAACTATATGATGCTATGTCGTCGTGGTCATGCGTTTATTAACCCCGCAGAATCAACTGAAAGCAGTTTAATCGTCTGTTTATCCTACAAACCCTATAAAGATTTATATAGACTGGTATTTCCTGGGCTTCTTCTGGGTGTATTTGGTTGTTCTTGTGTGTGAATCGCAATAGAAAGACCTTCTGGAGGAGATTTACTGCTGATCACATGACTATACGTTCCTCACATGACCTACAAGACAGTCGCAGCTTTTGCTAAATCGCAAATGTGATTTTTATGATGATTTATCGTTCAGCCCTAGACTCGACTGACTATATAAGCATCAAAACATAATCAGTCATTACACTGACGAAGGCTCATAGCAGAAACATTTGTCTTTCTTTCTCTCCATCTGTTTATTTAATGAATTATTGATCATCTCTGTTACTTGTTGTTTAAAGAGAAGAAGCAGATCACGACGTCTCCCGTGCCGGTGCGCCGTCACAAGCGCGACGAGGAGCGCAAGGGCGAAAGCAGACTCCCCATGTACTCTCCGCAGGCCTTCAAGTTCTTCATGGAGCAGCACGTGGAGAACATCCTGAAGAACCACCAGCAGAGAATGCGCAGGAAGAAGCAGCTGGAGAGCGAGATGCAGCGGGTCAGCACACACTCTCACTCTCACTGCTTTATAGTGATGGCTCGTTTTTTAAATAAGACCACCATTTCGAGCGAATCTTTAAAGTGACCCGAGAGCGATGAGTCCTCTCAGGGAGTGATCCGTTCATTAGCGCAGGCGCACATTTGTGCAGGTGGAGGAGAAGATCAGTTTCTTGCAGTTGGGTTTGAGTCGTTCATTCATCACGTGAAAGACAGGAGCCAATCATATGCAGTAAGAGCCGGAAAAAGATTTGATCTGTTCATTTCTTGAGTCCTTGAGTTTAAGTCGTTCGTCTCTACACGCTGAACATGACGAACGAACGACTCAAAAACCCAAAGACTCGAAAGCTGAACTAATCATGGGTCCTTTCGGCTCAGATTGTGTGTGTTGGTTAAGTTGATATGAGACTGTCTGTGTCACGTGAACGAACTACTCAAAGACCAGATAAACATTCATTCATTCATTTTCTCTTCGGCTTAGTCCCTTTATTAATCTGGGGTCGCCACAGCGGAATGAACTGCCAACTTATCCAGCATATGTTTTACGCAGCGGATGCCCTTCCAGCCGCAACCCATCTCTGGGAAACATCCATACACACCCATTCACACTCATACACTATGGCCAATGTAGCTTACCCAATTCACCTGTACCGCATGTCTTTGGACTTGTGGGGGAAACCGGAGCACCCGGAGGAAACCCACGCCAACACGGGGAGAACATGCAAACTCCACACAGAAATGCCAACGGACCCAGCCGAGGCTCGAACCAGCGACCTTCTTGCTGTGAGGCGATTGTGCTATCCACTGCGCCACCGCGTCGCCCACCAGATAAACAATCAATGATTATTTTTTTCTTTCTTATTGCACGCTGGATATTATATGCGTTTAGAAGCAACTTGTAGCATTTTAATGACATTTTGGCAAATTAAACGAAATGGCGCCAAAAAGATTTGAATGAGAACGAGACCCAAAGGTCCGAGTCGGAAAAATGATCCGAACTTCCCATCACTACTGCTTTACTGCTGTTAATCTCCTATTGAGTCTAACGCAAGGTTATTATAGTTTCACATTTTTACATGGGTTTTTATTTCAATACTATTCTTAAAATCTACTGTATATTTCAGTGTAGCTTTAGTTTGTTTCATTAATGGTTGTGTTAGTTTTAGTTGTTTTCATTCTGTGATCACATTTCTGTTTAGGTATTATAGTTTTAGTTTGAGTAATGCAAGTTTAGCAGATTTGACAGAACACATCCAGTGTCAACCAGAGCAAACTATGTAAAGCTTACAACATCATCGCTTGCTCTTATTAATAAAAATAAAATAATAGTTTGAACGGACACTAAATTGTAAAGCATATATAAATGAAACCTAAATGAATAAAAGTGCCTATGGAGAAATGATTAAACTTCATATTAAAGATAATATATCTTATGTGGTAGCATAAATGAGTACACCTCCTATTCTCAGTGAAAATATAGACAATATAGTGTATTTGGGATGTAAGTGAACAACAATATTTAATTGTACAGTTGTATGCATTAAAATAAGAGTTTGATCACCGAACATGTTAAGGAATAGAATAGAAATACACTTAAATCCGAACAAGTTATCATAAAAAAATGACAAACGACTAAATTTCAGCTAGATTTCATATAAATGTTTTTGTTTTTCTTTAGATTTTTCCTGTTTATTACATTTTTATTTAATATTTTCCCACAACATGTTCATTTGGACCGTGATCTTCAGTTATTTTTGTTAGATTAGTTCCAGTTTTGTCTTTGGTATTGATTAATGTAATGTATATGCACAAATATATTACTGTATAGCGTCCTGTAGAACATATTCATTTAAAAGAGAGCTTAAGAGATTGAACGCCATGTTTTATGATTTTTTTTTTAATTGTATACATTTATGTTTGCCTGTAAAAGCTATATGCATCTACATTTCACACCACAGAATGACCACTTATTAATTCTGAAAACAATAATTATTTTTGCTTATTATTATTATATATATATATATTATATTATTTTTAATTCAGTTTGTTTTTCAATGACTGTTGTTAGTTTCATTTAGTTTTCGTTTTTCATTTATTCGATTTGATAACCGTTAACGAAAATGTTTTTCGACCAAAACTTTTACTCTTCGTTTACTAAAGTATCCTTGCTCTAACGTCTCCTTTCATTCTCTTCTTCCCTTTTTTTTCCTCCCGTTCTGCTGTCTATCTATCTTCTCTTTCAGTTTGTGGATCTCCTCCATATGCTGCCTTCTTTCTTTTCTTTGTCTGGTCAGCTGGTTTTCATAGTTTAAAGGTTTCCTCTGGAGTAGCCTTCTCTCGAGTGTGGTAAAGTAAAACCCTGGTACTCGGACAGCATGTGTTTGAGTCTATTTTATAACCACATCTCTTCTAAAGCCCAGTGACTTTACTACAATCCAACAAGTCCTGTTTTTAGAAACTCTTGCTTTTGCCATTGAGGTGTACTAGAAAAATGTTTTCATGGTTGGTTTAGCTCTCACATATTTTATACGATTGAAGCTATGGGTGGGAGTTTTTATGGACAATTCTGATTTCAAAACAATTCGTGACCTACATTTTATCCCTCTTTTTCTTTGGCTGTGCAAATACATCTTTCCGACCTTACATTTTAACCAGAATGTTAGTTTCTTTGCTTTTCTTCATTGGGATCTGTGTTTGACAGTACCAGTGCCATCTTAAAAACTATTCATTTTATTAACAAAGTTAATTCAGGATGAGCAGGCTTTGAATGTAACATCGAAACATGGGATTAGAAAGGGCATTTATAAAGAATAAACTATCTTATTTCCATCAAGAGAACATTAGCAGCAGAATTGTACAGAAAGAAGAAATGCATACTTTTCGGATGAAGTATAACCAGGCGAATTGGGCGCATTAGTAGATTTGCAGATTTTATAAGCGTGCACAATGATATTGCACACCATTATAAACAAAAAACCCACTTTAAAGGACCTTTTTGATCAGAATACCAATACATTTACATCACAAAAGGCTGGCAGCATATTATAAAGATGTTGGTTAATCAGAAAGTGTCTGGAAACTTGCTATTTAGGCATTTCACTGGGTGTTAGAACAGAAATATGACCTTATTGGATTGCCTGCAGGTCTACGTTGAGCTCACATCTATGCCCACATGGAATTAATAAAGTCTTTGCTACATTTGCACAAACCATCTGCAAATATGTAAAGTATTAAACATTTACTCTTAGCAAAAGTAGTATCACTTTAGACCGAATATTTAATTAAGAAACATTCTGTTTGATTCAGATTTAATAAGAGCGAGTGCTGGGTTCTTGAAGGAAAGAGCTTGATAGGATGATTGCATGTAATCTAATAATATGCATGCAGAAAGATTCTGTGTGACCATGCATAACAACCATGCTGACGTGTATAGGAAACACATTGCAGTTGTAGACCGTGTAAATTCAGTCTACATTTCTAGTTGTGCCAACATTAGAGCTGTAGCGTAAAATTGTTCAAGAAATACATTCTGAGATTTTCAAAATGCATGACTTTTCTCTCTTGAATGGATGCTGAGCATGGTTTTTAACAGCAGAGGGCGCTGTGTGCTTTACAAACGTCCGTAATCTACTTGCATCCAGTTCTTTACAACCTAAAATAATCATTAGGAAAGTTTTAAGCAAATTACAAGATTGTTCAGACAGATCTATGTCCTTTATGTGCCTTCTGCTTTTTAAAACTAGCCTAGAGCGCCATCAGCTGTTAAACACTAGCCTAGAGCGCCATCAGCTGTTAAACACTAGCCTAGAGCGCCATCAGCTGTTAAACACTAGCCTATAGCGCCGTCTGCTGTTAAACACTAGCCTAGAGCGCCATCAGCTGTTAAACACTAGCCTAGAGCGCCATCAGCTGTTAAACACTAGCCTAGAGCGCCGTCTGCTGTTAAAAACTAGCCTAGAGCGCCGTCTGCTGTGAAACACTAGCCTAGAGCGCCGTCTGCTGTGAAACACTAGCCTAGAGCGCCGTCTG
>CAIGQW010052399.1:79-11311 GCA_903798125.1 Danio choprae | reverse complement strand
GCGCAGTGGATAGCACGTTCGCCTCACAGCAAGAAGGTTGCTGGTTCGAGCCTCGGCTGGATCAGTTGGCGTTTCTGTGTGGAGTTTGCATGTTCTCCCCGTGTTGGCTTGGGTTTCCTCCGGGTGCTCCGGTTTCCCCCACAAGTCCAAAGACATGCGCTATAGGTGAATTGGGTAAACTAAATTGTCCGTAGTGTATGAGTGTGAATGGGTGTGTGTGTATGGATGTTTCCCAGAGATGGGTTGCAGCTGGAAGGGCATCCGCTGTGTAAAACATATGTTGGATAAGTTGGCGGTTCATTCCGCTGTGGCGACCCCAGATTAATAAAGGGACTAAGCCGAAATGAAAATGAATGAATGAATGAATAAACCTAATTTGAAAAAGTATAGGAAACAAACTTATAAAAGAATAGAGATGTATTTTTTGACAAAACAAGCAACAATTTTTTCTGTTAATGCTTGTGATTGAGAATTTGAACCAATGAGTAAGTAACAACCTAGGAACACCCCTGTGACAAACCCAGAACACTTACACTGTAAACAAATACAGGAAAATTTACAGTAACTTACTGGCAATTTTGGTTGACAGTAAGACAGTGCACAATTATTAAATAATAATTTATTTACAGTGTCTGTGTGTTAATCTTACTGTCAACCAAAGGTGCTGTGAGTTACTGTTAATTTTACAGTAAAATTTTACAGTGTAACAGAGTAATATTTCAGCAACCACATAGAAACCTTTCCTCAAAACACATAGCAACCACATAGCAACACCATGTCATCTGCATAGCAATGCCCTAGCAACTACCCAGAACACCTAAGCAAATTCATAGCAACAGGCTAACAAACCCCCATGATATCCTCCCGTCTACAGCTATTGTTCCTGCTTAATATTAACAACTGCATAACAATGCTGATGCAACGACCAAGAGCACCCGAACATCTGAACAGCAACATACTAGAAACCACCCACAACAAATCTGCACAAAACACCCTAGAAACAACAAAAACACTCTAGTGATCCATAACAACAGGCTAACAAATACCCAGAACACACAGATTGAATGCAGAACAGCATATTGGTATACGCTCACCCACTTCGGCAGCTACAGTATGAAGTACATCTTGCAAAGAAGCACCCTAGCAACAACAAAAACACTCGGACAACAAAAACACACAGTAACTGATCAACAAACAATAAAAACACACGGTAACTGATCAAAATAAAAAACCCTGAACACTGAAAGCAGAACAGCATAGAGGTATGCACACATTCAGAACACTTCAGCACATTAACAACAGACTAGCAACAACACAGAACACCTTAACAACAACACAACAACAGGCTACAAACACCCAGTACACCCTGGCCGAAATTGGAAAAGCAGACTAGTATAAATTTTTTCCATTTCTGATCAGCAATGCTCTAACAACCACAAAGAACACCCTAACATCTGCATAACAACATTGTAGCAACCACCCAGAACACACTGAAGATTGCATAACAACCAGCTCAAAAATACCCAAATTCACTTGAGTGAATGACTTATAGCATACTTATAAACAAGCACTGACCCAAAACACTTAATTCAATTGGAACGCCTCAGCAACCACATAGCAACACCCTAGCAACCACCCAGAACACTAACAAATACCCCCTACTTTTCGGCTGAACGCAAAATAGCATACTAGTATACAACCATCAAGCACACTATTGCAACCACATTGCAACACCCTAAGAACATTAACAATCACATAGCAACAGACCAACAAATACCCCAACATTTGGGCTGAAACCAGAACAGAATACTAGTATACAACCATTCAGAACACTTTAACAACCATTTAAATCACTATAGCGGCCACATAGCAACACCTTATCAACCAACAAAGACACCTTAGCAATGACTTAACTACATGATAATAGCCCCTCATAACACCTTAACATAATAATAGTGGGTTTTACACAGGCCAGCATCACTTCAGCAAATGCAAAGTCGACTCTATTTTGGGCAAACACGTTCTGGACTCTGGAGAGACATCTGACTCACTCACTCCCCCACAGGTGGATCTATTTATAACACAACACACAGCACAGAGAGCACAAAAACAGCAGAAAGCAAACAGACACAACTGTCTGAACTGTAGGGGCCAAACCCTGTACTGTCATATTGCCACGACGGTTCAAAAAGCAACAATGCAGTATGTTTTTTTTATTTTTTTTACCTGGCTTTAATATGGAAGAAAAGACAAGTGAAGGGACGAGAACGAGGAGATAGGGAGAAGAAACAGACACACCTGTCTTCACTGCTCTCAGAGCAGATCCTATTACAGAAGGACAGGAGGATTTCCCTCTTCTGCTGAGAGAAGTGAGGATGAGCTCAGGAGATTAGCCTAACATTGACCTAAACACACACACACACACACACACACACACACACACACACACACACACACACACACACACACACACACACACACACACACACACACACACACAGGGCTGTATAATATATAAATAATTCGATATTTTTGCAGATTTGTACATTTTTAACACTTATTTGTATAATTTAAACTGACCACTTGCAATTTTACTAGAGAAGTCTTAAGAATAAAATAACTATTTTGTTTAACATTTACTGAAATTGTTTGTCTTTCACTGTGGTACATTTTAATTATGGTGGAATGCATTTGATAAAAATGTATTTGACATTTGCTATCGTGTTCTCGTGTGGTGACTTTAACCAGCTTATGTCTAAACATTGTCTATCTGAAAATATTTAATGCTATATTTATTTCACTTTACACTAAAAGATGATTAAACACGATGGAACAAGAATCTCCTCTCTTGTTTTTATTTTTGCTTCATTACTTTTATATTTTAATACTTAGGCACAGGCCATACTTTTTTACTTTAACCAAAGACTATAGGTATACAAAGACGGTTAACTCGTATTACTCTGCATGAAAGAAAGTGCAATGCTCTGTATGGCCGCCATAGCGAAGGAAGTCCTGCCATACAGGGAGAATAGCCAATCATCAATCTTTATAGCATGTTGGTTCTTTGAGGCTAATTTTGGGGGAGATAAAATAAGGAATTAGTTTGGCTGTATTCCCAGACAACAAACCAACATCAGAAAGAATCATGATAAAATCTTGGAAAAAATGTCCTGGAAAAAATGGTGATATGATTTTTTTTGCTATACCCCTATTTTCAGCCACATAATTGTACTGAGTAAAAATTTTACTCAGTATCTGTACTTTCACTTAAGTATATTTTTGGAGGACGCACACACCTGCACACAACCAAAAACACACTTTTCTCAGCTTTTCTATATGACGCCACAGTGACTTCAGCAGAAACGTTTCATCACAACCTCTCTGCATAATTGAGAGAGAAAGTGAAGTGAGGAGAGAGAGGAGGAGTCTATTATGTCAGTCTGGCAATAAAATAAGCAGCGAGTTTTCCAGTGAGACTGACCTCTATGCTTGAAGAGAGACACACACTGAACAGGTAAGTAGGCAGTCATTTCCATATGAATGCTTTTATAAAGTAAAAAAAAGAGAGAGGAAAACTGGGCCGTTCAGCTAAATCAAACAGGAGTGCTCTTAAAGACATGAATAAACATGAGCCCTTCAGTCCAACAGAGAGAGCCGAAAGCGCATCACACCTTTAAGTGAAAAGCGGTCTGGTATTAGGGCTTAATATGGTAAAGTGAGTGGCCATTTCAGACACTGTACTGAAACAAACCACTGCATACACTGACAACACACACATACTGATGAATAATAATGATGAAGATGATGTTGATTGTGATGTGTCTTGGTATGTTTTTGTGGGTGATATAAAGACAAACCAGCACACATCATATTCATTATCATCATTATCATTGTTATTATAAATGATGATGATAGCTTTTACTGGTATTAATATTAAAACAATTAGAAATTATAATTGTTAATTATACAGTAGAATACTACATATTAGTAATAGATGCAATAATAAATAATAAAACATTTAATGATTTTGATAATAATTCATTCATTTTGCTTCAGCTTAGTCCCTTTATTCATCACTTATCCAGCATATGCTTTACACAGCGGTTGCCCTTCCAGCTGCAACCCAGTACTGGGAAACATCTATACACACTCATACACTACTGACAGTTTATTCAATTCACCTATAGCCTATATCTTTGGACTTGTGGGGGAAACCGGAGCACCCGGAGGAAACCCACGCCAACACGGGGAGAACATGCAAACTCCACACAGAAATGCCAAATGACCCAGCCAGGACTCGAACCAGCGACCTTCTTGCTGTGAGGCGATAGTGCTAACCACTGAGCCACCGTGTTGCCCTATAATTTATAGTTTTTAATAATATTATATGGAATTAATAATCAGTGCTAAATAATAACAACAACAAAAATGTAGTTGATGATGGCTATCATTGCTATTAAAACATTAAGAAATTATAACAGTGTAGAATATTAAATAATGATTTTTTTAAAAACTACTACTATTAATAATAATAATAATACCGTAATAATTTACATTATACAGTTTTAATTATTATTTAATATTATAATTAACAACCACAACTACAACATAATAATAATAATAATAATAATAATAATAATAATAATAATAATGATAGCTATGAAATGTAATTTTTTTTTATTGTGCAATAAATTAATCATCATCAGCAGCATCATATATAATTATTAATAAATGCCCTAAATAATAATAACAACGGTAAAATAAGTATCACTGTTAAGCAACAGCAAAATCAGTAAGAATAAGATTGTGTATTTATTCAGTATGGTGTTTTAATAATCTATGATGATGATGCTGAAGATGAAAATAACAATAATGGTATCATCATTGCAATAAAATGTATGTGTGTGTGGTAGCATGATAGCACACACAGAAAAATATATATTATTCATTTTCCAACAACATTAACAAAATTAATATGAACTGCAACATTTCGTTACTAATTCAAAATGCATAGACTGATTTCAGCAATCTGACATCTTTACATGCATTATAACGATGGCAAAAATCACTTAATTACCCATCTATGAACACAACCCACAAACTCTCTGGGAGGAAGGAATCAAATGAAGTCTTGAGTGATACTTGACAGTAGCTATAAATAATCAACACACACACACACACACACACACACACACACACACACACACACACACTAAAAGTGGGAATTTCAGGATCAGGTGAGATGTGAAGGCCGCTGGGCAGCAGGAAACCCCATTAGCATTAAGCAGTGTGTAAGCTGCTCCAGTTTAACATGTTAGATAATACGCAGCTCAAGAGGATCCACAGCTCAGAATAACACTGAGAAAACGGGACGAGAGCTTGCTCTGCAGCATGGCACATGTGCAGCATGCCACTGGAAAGTCACGCCGTCACTAGGCCATAGTTTGTGTGGTATATTTGCTTGGCACTTAAAGGGGTTGGACAATGAAACTGAAACGCCTGGTTTCAGACCACAATAATTCATTAGTATGGTGTGGGGCCTCCTTTTGCGGATAAAACAGCATCAATTTGCTTGGGAATGACAAATACAAGTCCTGCACAGTGGTCAAAGGGGTTTTGAGCCATTTTTTTGCAGAACAGCTTCCTCTGTGCATTTACAGTTACTCCTGTAGACTGTGGTTTGTCTTTCTTGGTGGTATGCTAACATTACTCTTGATACACTACAAAGACTTGTTGTCTTGGTCACAGATGCGCCAGCGAGACGCACACCAACAATTTGTCCTTTTTTTTAATAATTATTTATTAGGGGGGTTTCACCTGTAATTGGAAAGGACATTAACTAGAAAGTATTGGGAGCAGAGAGAGGGGAAGGGTCGGCAAAGGACCTCGAGCCGAGAATCGAACTCTGGTCGCCTTGAGCACCATGGTGCTTAATGTCGGCGCACATAATGTTGTGTGCATAGCAATATTTTAAGCACAACTTTGTTATTACCAATTAACCCTTTACACTCTGCTCTTATTGGTGGAATGTGCAATCAATGAAGATTAGCCAGGTTGGTTAAATTTAGCCATGAAACCTCCAACACTAAATTGGCCAGTGTGTCAACTGCTGTATTTCAACTGGTCTACTCCGGAGATTTCAAGAATATAGATTTGTTCTTTCAGTCTTGACAAGAAAAGTGTACAGGAAAACAAAATCAAACAATGTAATGTGGCCACAAAAAAAAAAAAAAAACAGTAATGGAAAAGACAGATAGAAACAAAGATTCATTCATTCATTCATTTTCTTTTCGGCTTAGTCCCTTTATTAATCTGGGGTCGCCACAGCGGAATGAACCACCAACTTATCCAGCATATGTTTTACGCACTAAGGACACTACGGACAATTTAGCTTACCCAATTCACCTATTTCGCATGTCTTTGCACTTGTGGGGGAAACCGGAGCACCCGGAGGAAACCCACGCCAACACAGGGAGAACATGCAAACTCCACACAGAAATGCCAACTGACCCAGCCGAGGCTCGAACCAGCGACCTTCTTGCTGTGAGGCGATTGTGCTACCCACTGTGCCACTGTGAGATACATAATGTAATTAAAACTTCAAAGAAATATTAAAACAATATACATGTATTTACATCTTTTAAAAAGTATTAAAATTAAAAAGAAACCAAAAAATATTGCAATTTATAAAAGTATTCAATACCAGTAAAACAACACCACCCCGTTTCGCGCATTATTGTTATTAGTAGATCAACCTTTAATATATTGTTCATATACATTTCTATAATATCGCTGACTGATTATATGATTGGAGTAGGATTAGAAATTAGAATAAAGGTAAATAAGATAACCTGCTTCATAATGTAATATAGAGAAGAAAAAAAAAGCATCAATGAAGCATCCCGATCCTGCTATAAATCCCCCAGCCTGTCTTTGAATGCTGCTTGAAACAACCATACACATAATGAGACTGTCCAGCTGGGAGGACAGACCATTAGAATTTGACCCAAAAACAAAATGACAAAATATATGCGCTAACATAAAATAAATCCAAAGGAATTTTCACATCTCTCTCTCTCTCTGCCTGTGGAGAGTTCGGAGAGATGGGCATGGTTGCTAGGTGACCGGTTGTGGTTGCCATGGTAACTTTAAGTGGAACAGCTGGTCCAATCAGCATAAATTGCGGGCAAGCAAAGGCAGAGCCAGAGAGAGAGAGAGAGAGAGAGAGAGAGAAAGAGAGAGAGAGAGAGAAATGAGGATGAGTGAAAGGGATGAGAGAGGAGAAAAGTAGAAAAGGAGAGGTGGGAAAGAGGATGTGAGATAGAGAAAAGAAGCAGGAGACGAATCAAAAGCCAGCTTGGAGAAACGGATAAGCGAGTAGAGAGCCAGAACAGGAAGGGAAAGAGGAGAGCAGCATGAAATGCAGGAAATGATAGAGGAAGAAGTCAAACTCCAGACCGCCATTTTTATACCAAAAAACATTCTTTTTTTATGTTTGTATTAATTGCTAAACACATCAGTTTCGAGAACTGTGCCAGAGGGTGTTTAACTTCAAAAAACTACACCAACTCTTAAAGTACACATGAAATCCAAACTAATCATATTGGTTTTGTTAGCTCACATTGCTAGTTTTGTGGTGAACAATTTATCTGTGCATGTCATTAAAAAAACTTGTTTACCCTTGTAATCTTTAACTGAAATCTAAAAATCCACTTAAGTTAAATTCTTGAAGATAAAGAGAACGTCTGTCTGAGGTATAGTATGGTGGAGGTTAAGTATGTTAACCATGCCCCTCCGACTGTCAGTTTTGACATCGCTATGACAACAAACAGAAACGGCGGGAAGGAGGTGTTTGTTAGGTTGTAATCACTCTCCCGAAAGTCTTTTCCCGATCTTTCTAAACAAAACGCTTACTTTACTACATCCAATCAGCTCGCAGTAGAAAAAAAACAAGCCACGCCCAATGTTTTCTCATTTAATATTTCATTTCTCTAGGAACGCAGTTTCCGGTTCATGCAGACTTTAAAGTAATAGTTCAACCAAAAATAAAACTGTCACCATTTACTTACCATCATGTGGTTATAAACCTGTAAAACTAAACGATTTTTAGCTTAGCATAGCATAAACATCTTCGCTATCTTTGAATAAAACGACACTTAAAACTGGCATTACATCATCAATTGCTTCTCTAAAATAATTATTTTTGTGAACTGATGTGACTTCTTATAACAATCGAGGCAGAAATGATTGTATTTTATAGCATTCTAGAGGCTGTGTTGATATATATAATTGTTAGCGCATGTGATCTGTCTTTAAAGGTTGATCAGTGATTATTAGTCGAATTCTCTATGGTGAAAATGATGTATTTTTGCTTTCAGAACCCAAATGTTGCACTCTATTACTCCCATGAGTCTGGCTTGTGGAGTTTCTGTGTCAGGGCACTCTCTAATGTAGAGTATGAATTAAATAAATTACATATGGAGCATTGAACATTCCATAAATGGAACTGGAAATGGATTATTATGTACCATGTTATTACATGTGTATGATTTAAATGAGTGGTTTCCAACCTTTTTTCCCTGAGACCTCTATTTTATAGGCCACTGGAAACATGGCTCAGCCTACATTTTTGAAAAACGTGTTTCTCCAGGTACATTTCATTGCATGCTTCAGAAGACAAATCCACTAGAGGGTGCTGACTACATTTTTGCAAATCTGAAATGCGTTACATTTGGTATGTTTTATTGTAGGTTTCAGATACACATCCTTCTTGCACACGTCCATGAGAAGGCAGGGCTTGTTGCACTGATCCTCAATCAAAACACTAATTTAAACCCTTCCCTAAACCCAACCAATGTCGTTTTTAAAAGCAAACATAAGAGAAAAGTGCACTGCTACCACATAGTTTTGCTTTGATTTTACATAGCTTTTTTCTCTTTGTGGAAATACGTGTCAGCCTACATTGAAACAAAAAATTATTTGCTCCAGGTACATTTTGTTGCATGTTTCAAAAGACAAATCCATGTGGATGAGAAGGCAAGGCTTGTACAGATCACCTAGTGAAGTTGCAACATAGGCTCATTCTGAAAATGTAGCCCTATATACATTTCTGAAGATCGCGAATTATGTAGCCAGAAGTACGTATGGCCGCATTTCATCTTTAAAACGAATGCTACAGGGTGGTATGACGCCGTTCCTTTTCGCGCTTACCAGCTGACTGCTTATCTCCGTATAGACAGCTTTCCCGAAGTTACCAGTGTGTTGGTGGACTTGAGACTCCACGACGACGGGGTTCGAGTTTGGCGAAGAACGGTTCCAGAAAGCAGGTAAGACAAAAACAGAAGCCAAAAAAGAAAATAAACAAGTAAATAACAGAGTGAGAATGTAGTAAAATATGAAAACGTGGTAAAAATCAGGCGAGGGCTTTTCTGGATTGCTTTTGAAAACTGTAGCTTGGCTTTAGGGAAGTGGGTGTGTGGGTCAATCGGTGCTTTTGAAAACACCATTGATTTGGTTTAGAGAATGAAGAGGGTGGGTCAGTCGATCGGTCAGTCGATCGGTCAGTCAGTCAGTCATTCAGTCAGTCGACAGTGGCCTCTGGTGGATTTACACGAGAACAGCAGGCGCGAATGGCACTCGTGAAAGAAATCTGAGATCTGAAAAAGTGTACACAGCGGCCTCTGGTGGATTTGCGAAAACAAAAACTGCAAAAAAAAAGTAGCTCCTGGGACGTATTTGGCGCTCTCCAGAAATGTATATAGCGATATGTTTTCAGAATGAGCCTGGTTGTGAAGTTCTTAGGTTTTTAATAATTGCAACAGCTGCATATAGATTGAAACAATGAAGGACAGAATGAACAATGACGGACAGATTTATCATTTTAAACTAATATTTACAATATTAAAGTGTTTAAACATTTTTTAGAATGCAAAATATGTTGAATTTTGTTTAATATTTGCAATAGTGCATAAAAGCTTTTGTGTGTATCTTTTGTGTGAACCAGTCAGTCTATGAACTGAACATAAACTGCAGACAGCCAGAATGAACATTTAAATCCTCTCCCTGTTCACATGGGTTTCCTCAGATACTCTGGTTTCCCCCACAACCCAAAGACATGCGGTATAGGTGAATTGGATAAACTAAATTGGCCATAGTATATGGGTGTGTGTGTGTGTGTTTGTAAATGACAGTGTATGGGTGTTTCTTAGCACTGGGGGTTCACAAGTAAGTGTACTTTCAGTGCTGGGTTGTGGCTGGAAGGCTGCAAAAAATAATTGACGGTTCATACTGCTGTGGCGACCCCTAACAAATCAGGGACTAAGCCAAAGGAAAGTGAGTGACTTTTAAATAACATTTTATTAACTTTTAACTTTATTTACTTTCAATAACTTGTTTTATCATCAAACTGGTATCTGATTCATTTGTACTTTTAAAGGGATAGTTTACCCAAAACTGATAATTCTGCTATTTACTCTCATTACCATTACAATCTATGTTTCACTTCAAGCTGGAAACCTGTAACTATTAACTTCCATATTATTTCTATTTCCTTCTATGGATCTCAATGGTTACAAGTTTTCAGCTTTCAGCTAATGAAACTACTAAAGGTTTAGAACCACTTGAGGGAGAGTAAATAGTGATTACATTTCCTTTTTGAAAAACTATTCCTTTAACACTTAAACTAGTGACCCCTCATAAAACTTTGATGACCCCTAGTGAGGGTCATGACCCCCAGTTTGGAAACCCCTGATTTAAATATCAAAAAAGCAGAAGGAAAATGGTTGAATTAATGATTTAAATATCATGGTTATTACCAAGTACTGGCTTACTAAAACAACAATATGTAACATGGTGATTAAATGTAGCGCCTAAATTAATCTATGGTGATCAGGTAGTATGAGTCAATGCTATTCGAAAAAATATATATTGTAAAAAGATGCAAACGCTTTTTACCAGCTTGAATCTTATCATTACAATTTGACATGAAATGTTTCTGAGAAAAAAGTAAGTCAGAAGAAAAGACAAAGTTGAGTAAATAATGACAGAAAACATTTATAATCTATCCCTTTAAGACTAAAAAGAAGATATACAGTTCTAAAACATACAAGTAATTCATCACACAAGCTGCAACAAAAAACAATTTCAAAACACTATTTACATTTAAGTATGTGTCTGTGTCTGTGTCTGTGTGTGTGTGTGTGTGTGTGTGTGTGTGTGTGTGTGTGTGTGTGT
>CAIGQW010052396.1:380-11466 GCA_903798125.1 Danio choprae | reverse complement strand
GCAGATGCACTGCATAGAAAAAGACTTGATCACACCAGCTGATCTAAATTACTGAAATATTTACAAGTACAGCAATACAAATCATCTGGTGAAATTATATTCATATCGCAATACATATTGCGGCAAAACTAAATATCGCAATGTCAGATTTTTCCAGTATCGTGCAGCCCTAGTTTTAATTATCAAACATTATATGAACTGTTACAAAAAAAACGATAGTTTCCGCGTCCTAAGATGTCGTACACATGATTGAACACACAATACAGTCACAATAAAAATCATTTGAGACCTAATTCCCTCAAACCACTCCTCAAAGCCCAAAACATCCCTTCTGTAGGTGCAAATGTGATCCAGATCAACATGCATAAGTAGGGTTAGAAAATATACATTTAATGACACCAAACGTTAGTATCCAGAGTTTTATATCTTTCATTACAGATGCTTATTTACAGATGTCAACATGACAAATATACAATACTGTGAATGCTTTAATTATTAAACATTATATGCACTGTGGGCCTCACAGGGGTGTAGTGGGTAGGACAATCGCCTCACAGCAAGAAGGTCGCTGGTTCAAGCCCCGGCTGGGTCAGTTGGCATTTCTGTGTGGAGTTTGCATGTTCTCCCCATGTTGGCGTGGGTTTCCTCCGGGTGCTCCGGTTTCCCCCCACAAGTCCAAAGACATGCGGTATAGGTGAATTGTGTAAGCTAAAATTGTCCGTAGTGTATGTGTGTGAATGAGTGTGTGTGGATGTTTCCCAGTGATGGGTTGCAGCTGGAATGGCATCCGCTGCGTAAAACATATGCTGGATAAGTTGGCGGTTCATTCCGCTGTGGCGACCCCAGATTAATAAAGGGACTACGCCGAAAAGAAAATGAATGAATGAATATATGCACCGTTAGAGAAAAACGATAGTTTCCACGTCCTAAGATGTCGTACACATAATTGAACACACAAAAACTGTCACAATAAAACTGTCCCCAGACCCTCAAATCACTCCTCAAAGCCCAAAACATCCCTTCTGTAGGTGCAAAAGTGATCCAGATCAACATTGCGTGAGTAAATGTTTACAAAACCCTAAACGTGCATTGCATTGGCCTGCCTATTATTTAAAAGCTCCCGATGTTTACAAGAGAAAACGTACAGTAAATCACTCTATTAATAGCACTCAGTGTAGTTAATGGATTACAGTTCTTGTTCTCCGGGTTATCGATTAGAGTCTGCTCTCAAAGCCCTCAGAGTGCACTAATGAATAACGACTTCAATTAAGCTTGTCAAATACTTCAACCTCTCTGGCCGGATCAAATCATCCGTCTTGGGAAAAAAAACGTAAAGCATGCCTCTACGGACAACTACAGTGTGCTAGATCAGCAAAAATGTTAATGTTAATGAATGCTCAGCAACTTTTCTCACACAACTCAAAGAATACTTCAAGAATTCACAAACATTTGCTGCTCTTTGCCATGATCAGTCTGAGTAGACAAGCAATTTTCTACCCGAGATGATATCAAAAATTACCATATTGACCGTGCTGCCACTCTAAACCACTGCCTGGCTTCTTAGATGCAGGATAAATGGATGGAAATACAAGCCAGAACCATAATTTAGCCAGCATTTGGACGTTCTGAGATGATAAGCAGTAATAGCCAGAATTTAACATTCAGTTGCAAAATCAAACGCCATATGAAAAGCTTTAGTAAATACTGTAATTCAGCATTTCAATCCGAAATCCAACCTTTCAATGTTGGCCATTAAAGGGATAGTTCATTTAAAAATAGTGCTGTCAAACAATTCAATGTGATTAATCGCATTCAAAATAAAAGTTTGTATTTAAATCATACGTGGATAGCAGTGGATAGCACGTTCGCCTCACAGCAAGAAGGTCGCAGGTTCGAGCCCCGGCTGGGTCAGTTGGCGTTTCTGTGTGGAGTTTGCATGTTCTTCCTGTGTTGGCGTGGGTTTCCTCCGGGTCCTCCGGTTTCCAAAGACATGCGGTATAGGTGAATTGGGTAAGCTGAGTTGTCCGTGGTGTATGAGTGTGAATGGGTGTGTGTGGATGTTTCCCCAGTGATGGGTTGCAGCTGGAAGGGCATCCGCTGCGTGAAACATATGCTGGATAAGTTGGCGGTTCATTCCGCTGTGCCGACCCCAGATTAATAAAGGGACTAAGCCTAAATGAGAATGAATGAATGAATATAAAATACAAAACCTATTGTTGAACATATTTACATATAATTTGTTTTAGATATAAATAGAAAAAAACATTTTCTCAAATATACATACATGCATACATACTCATTCATTTTCTTTTCGGCTTAGTCCCTTTATTAATCTGGGGTCGCCACAGCGAAATGAACCGCCAACTTATCCAGCATATGTTTTACACAGCGAATGCCCTTCCAGCTGCAACCCATTACTGGGAAACACCCATACACTCTTATTCACACACATACACTACGGACAATTTAGCTTACCCAATTTACCTATAGTGCATGTCTTTGGACTTTGGACCCACGCCAATACGGGGAGAACATGCAAACTCAGAACACAGAAATGCCAACTGACCCAGCCAAGGCTTGAACCAGAGACCTTTTTGCTGTGAGGCGACAGCGCTACCCACTGCACCACCGCGCCGCCCCATACATACATATACATATATTATAGATATAGATATTATATTTTAGATATAAATATTATATTTATATCTAAAACAAATTATATGTAAATATGTATGTGTGTGTATGTACACACACACACACACACACACACACACACACACACACACACACACACACACACACACACTAAATACGCACAGTACACATATATTATGTAAACACAATGATTTTGATTTTGGATGCGATTAATCATTTGTCAACACTATTTAAAAATGAAAATGACCTCATCATTTACTGTGGTTTTAAACCTCTATGAGATTCTTCTGTTGAACATAAAAGAAGAAGATATTTTGAAGAATGCTGATTGGTGGCACCCATTGACTTCCATAGTAGGAAAAGAAATACTACACAGTAAAAAAACAGCAGTGATCTGAACGTCACAGAAAGCTGTAAAAACTCTAAAGTAAAAATCTGTTTCCTGCTTAACAGTAGGTGAACAATCGTAAATGGACTTCCTGCGTGACGCATTAGATTTTTTTTTATTGTGGTACTTTTTAGGTTTTTTCTACATGAGCAATGTACATTACAGTTTTATTTTACATCTAATGTTGATAAATAGTTTATTACATTCCTTTACAGTCATGTGTGTTACCATGATGGTGTTTATTAGTTAAGTGAATGACACTGGGCCTCACGGTGGCACAGTGGGTAGCACAATCACCTCACAGCAAAAAGGTTGCCGGTTCAAGCCTCGGCTGGGCCAGTTGGCATTTCTGTGTGGAGTCTGCATGTTCTCCCCATGTTGGCGTGGGTTTCCTCCGGGTGCTCCGGTTTCCCCCACAGTCCAAAGACATGCACTATGGGTGAATTGGGTAAGCTAAATTGTCTGTAGTGTATGTGTGTGTGTGAATGAATGAATGAGTGTGTGTATGAAAGAGTATGAATGTTTCCCAGTGATGGGTTGCAGCTGGAAGGCCATCCGCTGCGTAAAAACGTATGCTGAATAAGTTGGCGGTTCATTCCGCTGTGGCGACCCCAGATTAATAAAGGGACTAAGCCGAAAAGAAAATGAATGAATGAATGAATGAATGAATGAATGACACTGAGCACCTATATATTTGATGTTTTTGCCTGTGGAAAAGCTGTTTGAGATTAACTTTACCTGCTTTTGACAGCATTTTTACAAAAGTATAATGTAGATGATGTTGGTGTATTGTATACAGTAATTAATGAAATACAGTAGTTTACCGTAAACCTAGAAATGCCTCTACCGTATTTTAACTGTAATTCAAGGCAACGGGTCCCAGCATTTTTCGAAATATCTTCTTTTGTGTTCAACAAAAGAAAGAAACTGAAATGGATTTTGAACAAGTGAAGGCTGAGTAAACGATGGCAGAATGTTCACTTCTGGATGTACTATCCCTTTAAAATAAAACCCCAATATCAGGCAACCACCAATGCACAAATATAATAATGGATGACATTTACTGAGGACGTCTTGCACACACAACCATCCTTAGATGCTTATTATCACCCCCCCCCCCCACCCCCCAAAAAAACTAGAGCAGGTGGGTAAATTTCAAGCCAACAGGTAACCTTTTGCAGGCAGGAATAAAATGTCAATAACAAAGAGATGGTGCAAACATTTTCAGATGATGTGACAGCAGCAATAATGACGTAAAGGTCAGCACTCACTTTATACGAGTAGGGTATTTTGCTCAGGTCAATTCCATCCTTCACTAGTTTATCCCGAATCATTATCTTCAGCTTGAGTTTGGGATACACCACCGGCTCCTTAAGGATCTCCAAAGCTGTAATGTCACTGGAAAATCCAATCTTAGGCCTGTCGCAGGTTAAGTTGACCCACGACTTGGTGCTTTTCTGTTTGCAGTCACTAATTTGAGATGTATTTGGATATGTGCCATGAGGAAGGGGTTCTAGGGTGAAATATAGAGCTGGTGCCACTTTCTTGTCTTCATCCCGGAGTCTCTCCACAGCCCGGAGGAGCTTTTCCCTGTGGTGTGGAGAGATGACCCCGATGGCATCCAGATCAGGGTTTCCTATCTGTTTGCACACCTCCAGGTCATCATAACCATTATCAACGAAAGACTCCACATACTGACACAGCTGAAGGCTTTTCAGCCACTCATAGACAATAGTGGGTCCGTTGCTCATCATTCCCAAATCACAGGACATTCCCAAAATCCATTCCCAAGTGGCACATACTTCCCATTTTAGTGCTACAGATATGAACACTGGGATAAATTAGTTGTACTGTATTGAGTTGAGTAATACAAAGTAGAAAATATTATTATGACATCCCCAAACAGCGATTATGAATCGTAGTGTTTATTTTTAAGTGCAAAATGTATGTAAACAAAGTTTAAAGTGCATCATGCTGACGTCAATTCATTCACAACTTAGCTTGCTCTATCAAATATAATAAATTCAAGCACACTAATACGAAAATCCCCTCATGAAAGTGTTTGTTTCCTCACATAATCCATATATAAGTTCCTACTCGACGTTTATCTCCTGTTTAGTCGTCAAAAAAGCAACGGTGTTTATATCCAGTGTCAGAGAGGCGCTTGTTTCCGCGTGTCGGTTTATTCTCCATTGATCCGATGGCGAAATAAACAGGGGGAAAGGAAAACAAAGGAGATGTAGCTTCTGTTGAGCACCGGTCCAGCCAGACTGAGAGAGTCGGAGTAATTCAACGAGCGCTAGACGCCAAATTGAAGTTTCCCTCCCCTTTATTTTGAAGCGCCTTCACAGCGGCTTTCTGGTTGATTTTAGAGCCTCCTGCAGGCCGCGGGCAGAACTGCAGCGCTGTTTCACCGGCGGATGGGGAAAGTAAGACACATTGCTTATTTTTAAAGGGATAGTTCATACAAAATGTCATTTTTACTCACTGTTTACTCGTTTTAAGTGATTCTTAACCTTTATGAGTTCCTTATTATTCTGTTGAACACACAAAAAAGATATTTTGAAGAATGTAATCCATGTAAATAATAACCGGGGGCGTAGCAATACGTCCCCCTCACTTTTAGAGACAAACCATTTAGAAACAGGTGATTAATAATTCTATGAACGTAAACATTTGGATCTTATACAGCTTCCCCCCCGCACTTTTAAAATGTCCGCTACGCCCCTGCCGATAACCATTGACTTCCATAAAACAAATACTATGGAAGTGAATTTTCAAGATATTTAAAAATAATTCCCGACGAGTTCCACAGCAGAAAGAGGTTAGTAACAGGTCAAGGGTGAGAAATGATGACAAAATGTTTAGTTTGGGGTGAATTATCCCTTTAATGTCTGACAGATAGGCTTTATTAACAGACCAGCCAGTTTAATTCACATTTTATGCACACTTGTAACCAATTACAGTACTATATATATATATATATATATATATATATCAAAATGATCTAATATATCTCTTATGCCAAATTGAGTTGATCATGTTCTACAAAAACATGTAGTAAAATTCCCTCCATACATATATCCAAATGTAATGTTTAATTACTAATATACATTGCAATTATTTTAATTCACACAAGGCAATTTTCTCAATATTTAGACTTTCGTTGAACCCTCAGATTCCAGATTTGTTCTTTTGCAGCCAAATATCATCCTAATAGCACGGTGGCGCAGTGGGTAGCACAATTGCCTCACAGCAAGAAGGTCACTGGTTCGAGCCCCGGCTGGGTCAGTTGGCGTTTCTGTGTGGAGTTTCTATGTTCTTCCTTTGTTTGCGTGGGTTTTCCTCCAGGTGCTCCGGCTTCCCCCACAAGTCCCAAGACATGCGCTACAGGTGAATTGGGTAGGCTAAAATTGTCTGTAGTGTATGTGTATGAATGAGTGTGTGTGGATGTTTCCCAGTGATGGGTTGCAGCTGGAAGGGCATTCGCTGTGCAAAACATATACTGGACAAGTTGGCGGTTCATTCCGCTGTGGCGACCCCAGATTAATAAAGGATGAATTTAAAAGAAAAGAAAATGAATGAATGAATATCATCCTAACGAACCATACATCAATGCAAAGCTTACTTTTACAGCTTCCAGATGAGGTATACATCTTAAACTTTGACCTTTTATGACTGGATTTATGGTCACATATTTAAATGATGCATAATCAAGACATTTGTACTACTTGAGGTTCCCTTTCATGGGCACCAAATTCAAGGACTTTTAAATCACTAATAATTAAAGCACTTTTAATTCAGACCCCCAGCATATGTAGCGCCATGAAAGTCCTTTATGTATTTAACGTTTCATTTACACCATATATTTACATTTAATGCGGCACGTGGTTAGCACTGTCGCCTCACATCAAGAAGGTCGCTGGTTCGAGTCCCAGCTGGGCCAGTTGGTGTTTCTGTGTGGAGTTTGCATGTTCTCCCCGTGTTGGCGTGGGTTTCCTCCAGGTGCTCCGGTTTCCCCCACAGTCCAAACACATGCGCTAAAGGGGAATTGAATTAACTAAATTGGCCGTAGTGTATGTGAATGCGAGGATGTATGGGTGTTTCCCAGTACTGGGTTGCGGCTGGAAGGGCATCCGCTGCGTAAAACATATGCTGGAATAGTTGGCGGTTCATTCCGCTGTGGCGACCCCTGATAAATAAGGGACTAAGCCGAAGGAAAATGATTGTTTACATTAAAATGTCATAATGATGATGTTCAGAATGTGTCATTTCCAGAAATGTTGACTCTTTTAAACAACTTTGAAAGTCATGTCCAAAGAACTTTAATGCAATTAGTTGAATTCAATACTGGAAATATTCAATATGTGGTTTCTGAAGCCTTGATAAAATGTCACAGCTCATGAAGATTGAACCTTTAAAATGTTTAAATTAAGAAAGTCTTAGTTTTTTTCCTTCAGGTTTTGAAAGCAGCACTGTACAATTGTTGAAATAACACTACAATCTTTACATTCAAGCACTTTTAATGACCTGTATTTGTTTTAAAGTACTTTCCAGGCCTCGAATTCATATGTGGAGTACTTTGAAGAAGTGTGGGAACCCTTGCAGACACTCCCAACAGTGGCATCTAGTGGCCACCGTGTGTAAAATGATGTGTGGAATCAAAATGGCTTGAGAAACATCGTTCTGTTACATTTATTTTTTTCTCCATTGCACAGTTATGCTTATAAACAGGTTTCCTAAACTGTCGGGTGGCAGCAGATTAAGACAAACATTCATGTGAAAGTCTGATTAATAAAACTGTACAGTAAGTCAGCTATGAATGATGAGAAAAACCAGCACAATCATCCCCCCCCCCCAAAACTGACCCTTTTCAGGACAGCATGTTCTCTTACAGCGATGTTGAATCCAAACGAAAATAACAATGATATTGAACCAAACAAATAAACAATAAATCAATCCGATAAGTAAATACCTGCGATTTGTTCCATTTGCAAACATCTCACCAGCAGGACTACAAAATAATAATAATAAAACGACAAAATATAATAACGCAGATGGATGTAAACACGATATCATGCTGCCGTTTGTGCAAGAGAAATCAAACAGTACACAAAGACGACCAATCATTATGAGTACACATTCTCCCGACCAATCAGATCGCTCGCCACAATAGGTTCATGAATAATTCAGTGAGAATATACACATAACCACACCCCCTTTGCTTCAAATAACAAACAAACAATAAACAATATCAAACGCAAATGATATATATTTTTCTATGTATTTATATATATATATTTCAAATGTATAAATATATTAGTATATCATTAAGCTGGCGATGAGGACAAATCTGAGAGTGTGAGCCACCACATTTACACATAATTATCGGTCTTGTTTTGGTCCTTCGTAAAAGAAACGTCATGTCCAAAGTAAAGAGCGACTACAAAAATATGAATCATAAAATGACGTCGATGTCATTATAATATAAAACATATAGTGCAAGAACCACACAACTGCCCATAAAAAAGAAACATTTATGAAGCAGAGAAGCTGGGTTCAATGTTCAGTTGGTCGACACTGAAAAATAGCTATTTTGGTAGATATTTAGCTTATTTACACAAACATGAATCTGTATATATACTTATAAAGTACTGTATATATATATATAATTATAAGTTTGGAAGATTTGTTTTTTTTTATTTTTTTATTTAATAGTCAAATTAATTTAAGTGTCAATTTAATCATTTAAAAATGTGCATTATTATTATTATTATTATTATTTACAATTAATTTAATCAATTTCAGCCTTAGGGAAAAAAATCCACATTATTATTATTTTTTAATTTATTTTAATTTAATACTGTCAATTTAATTATTTGATCTTTTTTTAAATGCACATATTTATTTATTATTATTATTTTACAATTAATTTAATGGTCAATTTAATTCAGTCTGGGGGGGGGGGGGCACATTATTATTTTATTTCTTAACATTTATTTTATTTAATAGTCAAATTAATCTAAGTGCCAATTTAATCATTTATTTTGTCTTGTTTCTTAAATGCACATTACAATTTATTTAATTTATTGGTCAGAATAATTCAGTCTTGGGGTAAAAAATCCACATTATTATTATTTTTTATTTATTTAATTTAATAGTCTAATTAATTTAAGTGTCAATTTAATTATGTAAAAATGCACATTATTATTATTATTATTATTATTATTATTATTATTTTACAATTAATTAAATTTATTGGTCAGTTTAATTCAGCCTTGGGGAAAAATCCACATTATTATTATTTTTATTTATTTAATTTAATAGACAAATTAATTTAAGTGTCAATTTAATTATTTAAAAATGCACATTATTATTATTGTTATCTTTTTAAAAATTAATTTACTTTAATGGTAAATTTTATTTAGTCTTGGGAAAAAATGCACATTAATATTATTATTTTCTTTAAATTTTACTTTAATTTAATAATTCATGTAATTTAAGTGTCAATTCAATTATTCATTTTATCTTTTTTTTTATGCACATTATTATTAATCAAATTTTTTTTTTTTTTTTACAATTAAGTTAATTTATTGGTCAATTTAATTCAGCCTTGGGGGGAAAATTGCACATTATTATTTTATTTTTTTAAATTGACTAATTTAATAGTCAAATTAATTTAAGTGTCAATTTAATCATTTATTTGTTTAAAAAAATGCACATTAACGTTATTATTATTTTGACATTTTAATTTGATATTATATTTTATTTATGGTCAATTTAATTCATCCTTGATGAGCCTCTTCGATTAAAAAAAAGCAAATATTCCAAACTCTGATCCCACATACAGTATATGTTTTAAATCATAACAAACGATTTTCTCCTCCCCTCAATGAGAACAACTTTCACAGCAAAGCAACTCTTTGGAGTCTAGTCAGATCGCAGCCAGCATCCTCAGTCACTCTGACTGCGTCTGTCAGCACTCTCACGTTTGTCTTCAGAAGTATTCATATTTACAACATTTGGCAGCAATGTGACAAAAGAAAAAGCCTGATAAGAAAATAACAAGCATCAACAGATCTGACAGACGCTCCTAATTCAACACAGATAGCAGCAATGTCTTGCACCTCATAAATAAGAAACACACACTTAAAGAAAACATATATGCTTTTCAAATATATTGTATCTTCAGTTTTTATAGAAACGCGAGCATACACATATTCCGGCATACATGTATGTCCACGAACGCACACACGTATACGCACGGCAGGTCGAGGTTAGCATATATTCATGGGTCGCAAAGCAAAGGCAGAAGGTAAACCCCCTGTGACCGAGAGGATGGTCACTTCCACTGCAGCAACAAACACAGAGATAAGATATATTCGGCTCTCTGTGAGGATGACCAACTCATGCATTTGTCCATCCCAAAAAGGCTTCTTAGAAAAAAAGAAATCCATTCGTCATGTATTTCGGGTGAGGAATGCAACAGGGTTCTGTACTGGGTTCCCCCTATAAACCGTGGAATTTCCTCATCTCGGAGCTGTTGTATTGTGGGAAATATGGGGGAGGGACCTGTTTTGCATATGAAGACTCAGTATTCTGTCACATTCCACCGGCGTCCATCAATCATCACAAGGCACATAATCAAGATCATGCCTCATGCTTCTGAACCCCACAAACGTAGCAGAGGAAAAACGATTTTCTCTCTCTCCAGATCTCTGAAATAGGAGATACACTGTCAAAAATACCAATAAAGTCAACATTTTCTTTAACGCTTTTGAATCCAATTGTAAGACTTGATCTTTCCTTCAACTTTTGATGTTGAAATGTTCGAAAACGTGACTTTTATTGACGATTTTAATAGTTTGAAGTGATATATTGTCTGGGTTGGCGTTTAAAATTACGGTACAAAAACTTGCTGATAAACTGCCACTAGTTACTGTTATTTTACAGACTTAATTCTCTCTCTCTGTGTCTGTGTGTGTCTATGTCTGTGTGTATGTGTATGTATGTATGTATGTATATGTATGTATGTGTATATAT
>CAIGQW010052395.1:986-13226 GCA_903798125.1 Danio choprae | reverse complement strand
AAAACATATGCTGGATAAGTTGGCGGTTCATTCCGCTGTGGCGACCCCAGATTAATAAAGGGACTAAGCCGAAATGAAAATGAATGAATGAATGAATTTGAAAACTATTTACTTCACATACGATACGCTCACTGATTTAAGCCTCACAGAACTACACAGTAACAGATTTAGATTCTTTTTTTTTTAAATCAGATGTTCAGTAAGTGGTATGGTTAAGAGTCTGATAACAGTATTTCTTCAATCGCTTTAGTGCACTTTTCACATCGCAGCTGAAATTCTCAAACTACTTCTTCAGCTGCCATGTCGTCCAGTGAATCGTGGACATCCTAATAGCTGTTTTTACACATACTTCTGTACATTTCTTCAGTAGTTGCCTGTAAATCCTAAAAGTCACTTTTCTTCAAATTTTTCCAAATGGCATAAATGTTTTGTGGTGCATTAAGAAGGGAGAACTGTGAGTCTTAAGATTGCTAAAAACTGACCGGTATTATTAATAACTTTGAGATTAAATTACATAAAATGAGAACAAGACGATGGGCGGCACGGTGGCTCAGTGGTTAGCACTGTCATCTCGCAGCACCTGAAGAAGGTCACTGGTTCGAGTCCCGGCTGGGCCAGGAGGCATTTCTGTGTGGAGTTTGCATGTTCTCCTATGTTGGCGTGGGTTTACTCCGGTTTCTCCCACAGTTCAAAGACATACTATAGGTGAATTGGGTAAACAAAATTGGCCGTAGTGTGTGAATGTGAGAGTGTATGGATGTTTCCCAGTACTGGGTTGCGGTTGGAAGGGCATCCGCTGTGTAGAGCATATGCCGGAATAGTTGTCGGTTCACTCCACTGTTGCAACCCCTGACAAATAAGGGACTAAGCCAAAGGAAAATGAATGAATGAGAACAAGACAACTTCAGAATCATTCAGAGTAGATGGGGAAGTGTGTGAAAGGAAAAGGGCATGGGGGAGTGTGTGCTCGCTGCAGTCTGTAGCATGATGATGTACTGGATCAAGTCCAATACGTAGTGGAATGAGAATTATTTATATTAGTTATTTAATTGTCCATTACATTGTGGGTTATTTACACCTACACCTACCCTAAACCCAACTGTGACATTAGCATGGGTGCTGCCATAGTGGGAGTTACATTGTCCACTATGTATTGGACATTGTAACAACAGAAAACATTTTACCATTAGTACCAATGACAACAACAGAAAATAAATGCTCAGCTCAAGAAAAACATAAGATTGATGCTGTTTGCAAATATTTTCGGAACAATGGATTTGGGAAACCCAGATCCGATTAACTATATTTGCAAAGACAGAACGCGTGATCTTAGTTGGCTGACGATAATTTTGGGAAATGCACCTCAATTCTGTCAAATTGATCCTAAGTACATCTAATAAACATTTAGATGACAAGCATACTGTATACAGACAGACACTATCATGGACCATGACATTGTAATGCGCATACATACAGTAAAGTATGTGACAGATGTACAGAGGTTGGACAATGAAACCACAATAATTCATTAGTATGGTGTAGGGCCATCAATTTGTCTTGGGATTGACAGATACAAGTCCTGCACAGTGGCCAGAGGGATTTTAAACCATCCTTCCTGGTGGAGGAAAACCTTTCTTGACTTGCTCCTCCAAAACACCCCAAAATGACTCAATAATATTTAGATCTGGTGACTTTGCAGACCATGAGAGATGTTCAACTTCACTTTCATGTTCATCAAACCACTCTGTCACCAGTCTTGCTGTGTGTACTTGTGCATTATCATCCAAATTCACGGCACTGCCTTCAGGATACAATGTTTGAGCAATTGGGTGCACATGGTCCTCCAGAATGGTTTGGTAGTCCTTGGCAGTGATGCGCCCATCTAGCACAAGTATTGGGCCTATGAAATGCTATGATATTGCACCCAAACCATCACTAATCCCCCCCCCATACTTCACTCTGGGCATGCAACAGTCTGGATGGGACGCTTCTTTGGGGCTTCTCCACACCGTAACTCTCCTGGATGTGGGAAAGACCGTGAATGTGGACTCATCAGAGAAAATTCTATAAAAATATTAAAAAATGCATACAAATTTGCTAAAAGTTATTAAAAAGAAAATTAACACAATGGTTTTATAATGAACCTACTGGAATAAATACATTTTAACTTATATAATTTTTACAATATTTAATTGACTGCAGAAATGGAAGTACTCCTAACTAAAACTGATATTACAGTAGCCAGTCGTAACAATTTGCAGGATTTGGCTTTTCTTATTGATTGTATTTTTTTGTATGATAGCAAACACATATACATACACACATCTACACAAATCATGTTCAGCAATGACAGACATTTGCATTAGGATGGATTAAGATTTCCACAGAGAACCACAGAGTTTGCTAAAATAACAGTAGGTCATTTGCTCTGGAATTTTTACAGATGTCATGTGACAAAAAGACAAATTTGGATCACAAAAATCACAATTATGTCGGTGAAACAGACATTTCTATAACATCCCCCATTAAAACTAGTCAGGTCTAAATAGGGCTTATGAATCGGTTGCAGAATTGAGGACGTGGCTGTTCTACCAACATTCAGCTGCATCTTTCGACCTTTGGCAACTAAAAGGTCATGACTGAAAAACATGCTCCAAAATACTGCCTCTTATTTAATCAGAAAGTTTTGGTCTCTTCTGACACTTCCAGTGTTTTGCCTCCCTTGTCTTCCAGCACACACCCTTCGTATTCCTCTTCTTCGGTCTCGACCGTTGACCCTGTTTGTTTCGCTGTTTGTATTTCCATTGTCCTTCCACTGTTGCCCTTTCAATCCAATTAGAACACTGTTTTGTGCTCTGTCTGTTTTTGCTCGACAACTGAATGTTCATGAGATGAACCTCTGAGGACTGCTTGATTGGTTGAACTGGCCGACTGCTTTACATTCCCCATTTTTTCGTGTGTAATTATGTTTGTGTGTGGGGTGAGAAAGAAGGAAGGGTTGTCTAGTCAGGTAAACAACAAGCATATGTATTTCTCTAATGAATACAACCAACCCAGCACTGTAACATCGCTCTATTCTCCCTCTCCTGTGTCCCTCTTTGGGGCCGTTTACTTATCGCGTAGTTTGCACGTGCAAATTTGTTATTTCCAATGGAGCCGTGCGGCTTGTGCGTGCAAATAGGGATCGACTGGCACATGGCGTGATGGGCTCGCATTTCTCAGGTACACCTAGTTGAAAACATCTCAACTTTAGGAATGCTGCAAGTGGACAAGGAGCCATGTGACTAGAACTAACCAATCAGCTTCTTACTTTGTATGGGATTTGCACATTTCAGTAATAATGGTAGACTAATTACCTCAGGGCAGCACGGTGGCGCAGTGAGTAGCACAATCGCCTCGCAGCAAGAAGGTCGCTGGTTCGAGCCCCGGCTGGGTCAGTTGGCATTTCTGTGTGGAGTTTGCATGTTCTCCCTGTGTTGGCGTGGGTTTCTTCCGGGTGCTCCGGTTTCCCCCACAAGTCCAAAGACATGCAGTATAGGTGAATTGGGTAAGCTAAATTGTCCGTAGTGTATGAGTGTGAATGGGTGTGTATGGATGTTTCCCAGTGATGGGTTGCAGCTGGAAGGGCATCTGCTGCGTAAAAACATATGCTGGATAAGTTGGTGGTTCATTCCACTGTGGCGACCCCTGATTAATAAAGGGACTAAGCCGAAAAAAGAAAATGAATGAATAATTACCTCAGACAAACACAGAACACAGTACTTGTATCAGAGCTGCAGCAATGGTTTGCCAGTTTCTCATCCTCTCAGAGAACGGTTGATGGCTGCCTAGCCATGACAGATGCAACAGGAGCACAAGCGTGTTGAAAATGGTGAGGGAAGCGGGACACCATGCTGCCATACACATACCAATTAATCTTTAAAAAAAGGAATAAAGTTAATGATATAATGAAAAACATTAAACGGATTACGTTAGTTTCGAATTACGCACGTGTTCATAGTGAGCAGTGTTTACATTAATCCCATGAAACAAAAGTCGTGTTGCATTTGACCACTCTCTGTACGTGTTAGATCGCGATGAATTCCAGAAATCTGAGCATCAATCAAGGAATACCAAAACATCAGTGTATCGTCCGAGAACTACCGTGTGCTGATTTTTGAATATGGTGGGATAATTTTTCATTCATTCATTTTCATTTCTGCTTAGTCCCTTTATTAATCTGGGGTCAGCACAGCGGAATGAACCGCCAACTTATCCAGCATATGTTTTATGCAGCGGATGCCCTTCCAGCTGCAACCCATCACTGGGAAACATCCATAAACACTCATTCACACACATACACTACGGACAATTTAGCTTACCCAATTCACCTATACCGCATGTCGTTGGACTTGTGGGGGAAACCGGACCACCCGGTTGAAACCAACGCCAACACCGGGAGAACATGCAAACTCCACACAGAAATGCCAACTGACCCAGCTGAGGCTTGAACCAGCGACCTTATTGCTGTGAGGCGATCGTGCTACCCACTGCGCCACCGTGAGGCCCGGTGGGATAATTCGTCACACCGTTTGTGTCCCAGATCTCCTCACATGCTGGTGGTTTACTAAGCGATCAATTGCACCATTTTTCCATAGCACAATAAAACAGGTTACAGATGGACATCGCACAGCGACTTATATCATACAGAGGCACAATTGTCTCGCCTAATGTATCTCCATAAACATTTTAAGCCCCCCGGCGGCTGCATTCCAGTTCAAACAACATTATTAGAGCAATAATGACTTTCTGAGACGTCCATTTGGGGTGTTTTTCCTGTTAAAATGCTTCCAATCACAGGCCGGATTACATGCTGCATTTCATCGCACAAACCTGCCGGGATATCAGGGCGAAGCTCTTTGAATCACGGGGATAAATAAGCGAAGCGTTCTCATTTATATGGCAGCGTGCGCTAATTCCCCCGACTGCCGCAGGCTCTCGCTGTGAGGAGCGCTGGATTTCTCTGAAACCTTCCGCTGTGTTTGTATCATTACGGGTGCCATTAGCAGGCGTTTAAATCGGCGGCTGTTAGTCTATCAGCAGGTGTAATTGTTCCTCGCCACGTCGCAGATAAATACATAGATTTGAATACTGCACTGAGGGTTTAATTAGAATGCAAATGTGATTGTGTTTCTCTTGATAGCCGCTACCAATTTTAGATTTTTATCCCCAGGATATAACAGGCACACTCATAAGGCCATTACGTATTGAAGCAAAATGTGAGTGTGTGTGTGTGTGTGTGTGTGTGTGTGTGTGTGTGTGTGTGAATGAGAATAAGAATATATGGGTGTTTTCCAGTGATGGGTTGCAGCTAGAAGGGCATCCGCTGCGGGTTCATTCCACAGCCATATCACTCTACAGCCCAAGACCGGTTACTCATTGAAGCTAAGCAGGGCTGAGCCTGGTCAGTACCTGGATGGGAGACCACATGGGGAAAATTAGGTTGCTGTTGGAAGTGGTGTTAGTGAGGCCAGCAGGGGGCACTGAACATGTGGTCTGTGTGAGTCCTAATGCCCCAGTATAGTGAAGGGGACACTATACTGTCAGTGAGCTAATAGTCTTAGTTAATGGTTTGTAAATAGGGTGAAATGTGACATAAAATGAAGTGTTTCCATATAATCTAATCGGCGCTTGTAAAAATGACTTCCTATGTCATTCCCATAGTCATAGTGCCTTGAAGGGGACACTATAATGTCAGTAAGCGCTGTCTTTCGGATGAGACGTTAAACTGAGGTCCTGACTATCTGTGGTCATAAAAATCCCATGGCACTTCTTGTAAAGAGCAGGGGTGTAGCCCCGGTATCCTGGCCAAATTCCTTCCATCAGCCCTTACCGATCATGGCCTCCCAATCATCCCCATAGACTGAACTGGCTCTATCACTCTCTCCACTCCACCTATAGCTGGTGTGTGGTGAGCGCACTGGTGCTGTTGTACTGTGGCTGCCGTCGCATCATCCAAGTGGATGCTGCACACTGGTGGTGGTGTGGAGAGACCCCCCTCATGATTGTGAAGCGCTTTGGGTGTATAGTCATACACAATAAATGCGCTATATAAATACACACATTACATTACGTTCCGCTGTGGCGACCCCTAATTAATAAAGGGACCAAGCCGAAAAGAAAACGAATGAATGAGTCAGTCAGTAAGTTGCGTGTGAGAAACACAAATGTGTTAATGAGGGAAATGTCCTTGTATTTGGCCTCACAGTGGCGCAGTGGGTAGCACGTTCGCCTCACAGCAAGAAGGTCGCTGGTTCGAGCCTCGGCTGGGTCAGTTGGCGTTTCTGTGTGGAGTTTGCATGTTCTCCCTGTGTTGGCGTGGGTTTCCTCCGGGTGCTCCGGTTTCCCCCACAAGTCCAAAGACATGCGCTATAGGTGAATTGGGTAAGCTAAAATTGTCCGTAGTGTATGAGTGTGAATGGGTGTGTATGGATGCTTCCCAGAGATGGGTTGCAGCTGGAAGGGCATCCGCTGCGTAAAACATATGCTGGATAAGTTGGCGGTTCATTCCGCTGTGGCGACCCCAGATTAATAAAGGGACTAAGCCGAAATGAAAATGAATGAATGAATGTCCTTGTATTTCTATTTGCATGGCATAAAAACGTTGCACGAAAGCAATCGGTGCGAGTTTCGTGTGCACGGCCAAATGATAATAACTGTAATTCCCTCTTTTGCATGTTTCGCTTTAAACAGTCTGCCGTTCAGATCTGCAATCAATACGAAAAAGAGCAAATTAGATCCGTATGAAATTCTAATTATAATCTTTTCAGATCAACTCAGCAGATGCAATTAGCGCGAGAAAGAATTTATTTGACTTCGCATCGCCTTTGTCTTTGGGTTTTTTTCACTGAGGAAAATTACACAGGTGGCAGCTTTCCAGATCTATTTGCGTTGCGTTGGCTTCATCAAAAGCGCCACAATCACGAGTGCTCAACGTTAGAAAAGTCTCTCCAGCTTTCATCAGGCATTTCTGCTGATCCTGTCCCGCACTAGCCGCTGTCCCTCGGCGCTTGCAGGTGGAAACGTACTAAATAATAGATGAGATTCTGGCCAGTTCATTAAACCCACGTCTGCTCTTCTTTGGAGAACCGTTTGCTTCGCTAAACTAGTTTCAGTGCAAACTTTCTGAAAACCCTGGGCCTGTTACTACACTCAGAAAAAGTACTGTTGCTGCTTGTTCAAACTACTTACTTAAAATGAGCTGATACAACACAATTCTTGAGGTTTTTTGGGACAGCTTAATTGTTTTATGTTCAGTCAACTTAAATTTGTACAATTTGTGTTGGGACGACATGAATCAATCACATGTTTTACTGTGTATGTAGGCAGGTTTCAGTTTAGCTTGCACCTTATTCTGGATTTATTTAGGTACCATGAAGGTGGTAAAGTTTAGAAGGGATACAGCTGCAGATACTCACATCTATATAGCATCATTTTTGTGACACTGTACAACAATAATTAATATTTTTACATTACTGTGAGGGTTAGGGTTGGGGTAGATGTTAATAAAATACAATTGAATGGGTAATTTAATAAATGAAATGAATAATACTATGTATAAGTACCATTTTTACATTACTGTGAGGGTAGGGTTTAGGGTTGAGGTAGACATTATTTATTAAATGACCTATTAAATTGTATTGCATTAATATCAATAATACTCTATATAGGGCGACACAGTGGCTCAGTGGTTAGCACTGTCACCTCACAGCAAGAAAATCGCTGGTTCGAGTCCCGGCTAGGCCAGTTTGCATTTCTGTGTGGAGTTTGCATGTTCTCCCCGTGTTGGCATCCAACGGGTGCTCCGGTTTCCCCCGCAGTCCAAACACATGCGGTATAGGTGAATTGAATAACTAGCTAAAATGTCCGTAGTGTATGTGTATGGGTGTTTTCCAGTACTGGGTTGCAGCTGGAAGGGCATCCGCTGTGTAAAACATTTGCTGGATAAGTTGGCGGTTCATTCCGCTGTGGCAACCCATGATGAATAAAGGGACTAAGCCGAATGAATGAATGAATGAATGAATGAATGAATGAATGAATGAATGAATGAATGAATGAATGAATAAATGATAGATACTCTGTATAATTACCATTTTTACATTAATGTTAGGGTAGGGTTTTGGGTTGGGGTATGGGTGGAAGTTAATAAAAAACAATTAATTAATAATTTAATCAGTTAACTTCGGGCTACAGCTGTATCCCTTCTAGCAACAACCCATAAAGGCAGCTCAGCTGTAATTGCATTTTGCTACCATGGTATCTTACGCTACACAGCTAAGCTGCACTGGTTTAGCGATCAAACTGAGAATCAACCAATCAGCTGTTAGCAAAGAGACACATCTCTCCTCGATTATCTTGCTGCACATTAAACCACTATTAAATTGTCTTTAATGCGGATTATTTATAATTATTATACCCTTAATCCATTAGACATACACAATATTAGTTTAATAACAGAGTTTAATTATATATACGTTTACAATTTAAATGTATTTATGCATACAGATGCAAGTTAAAGGCAAAGTAAATATCAGGAGATAAAGCTTTAAACTGTACTCAGTGCTGTTATTTTTATTATCATTCATTCATTTTCTTTTCGGCTTAGTCCCTTTATTAATCTGGGGTCGCCACAGCAGAATGAACCGCCAACTTATCCAGCATATGTTTTACACAGCGGATGCCCTTCCAGCTGCAACCCATCACTGGGAAACATCCACACACACCCATTCACACACACACACCACGGACAATTTAGCTTACCCTATTCACCTATAGCGCATGTCTTTGGACTTATGGGGGAAACCGGAGCACCCGGAGGAAACCCACACCAACACGGGGAGAACATGCAAACTCCACACAGAAATGCCAACTGACCCAGCCGAGGCTCGAACCAGCGATCTTCTTGCTGGGAGGCGAACGTGCTACCCACTGCGCCACCGTGAGGCCCTTTTATTATTAAATACCAAAAAGTACCTACCAGAAGTAAATAGATTTAGGGTTTGGTGTGGGCTAGCGGCTCCAAAAAATGTCTGAAATTAAGCATTTATATAAAATGATTTGTAGTTTATAAGTGCACGTTAACATTTATTGTAACGCATAATGCAAATGGCCAAAAGCATTGGAGCATAAAACGATGCCAAAGGGGTACCCAAAGCATCACAAATCGACAAGAAGTGGTCCTGACCAACCGTCAATATGTGACGAGTGGAGATTGAGAACGTGTTTGAATGCATGTGTACACTGTTTTTGTCAAAATTATTGCTCACTTAAATGTTTAAGTTGAATCAAATGAACTTTTCTAGTCATCTCAACTTACACCAATCAAGCTGGCAACAAAATATTAAGCTAAACTTTGTGTAACTTTTGTGGAAACCTGATTAACATTGAAATAAGTGAAAGCAACATAAAACAATTTGTTGTCTTGACTTTTTGTTATACAATTTTTTACGGTGTAGATTTGTTACTTAAATGACTCCTGCTTGGGCGACACTATGGCTGAGTGGTTAGCACTGTCGTCTCACAGCAGGAGGGTCGCTGGTTTGAGTCCCGGCTGGGCCAGTTAGCATTTCTGTGTGGAGTTTTCATGTTCTCCACGTTTTGGCGTGGTGCTCCGGTTTCCCCTACAGTCCTAATGCAAATTGTCCGTAGTGTATGTGTGTGAATGAGTGTGTTTGGATGTTTCCCAGTACTGGGTTGCAACTGGAAGGGCATCCGCTGTGTAAAACATATGCTGGATAAGGCGGGTAAAGGGACTAAGCAGAAGGAAAATGAATGAATGAACGACTCGTGCTTATTCTCAAGGGTTGTGCACTGTAAAAAATGTTGGGTTCCACACAATCGATTTTTGTTGGGACAACACGAAGGAATTAAGTTGACTCACTAGTTTTTAGAAACGTAAGTTGATTTAACATAAAACAATTAAGTTGTCCTAAAAAAAAAACCCTGTAGAATTGTGTTGTTTCAGCTTGTTTGAACAAACATCATTTTTGAGTGTGTGTGTGTGTTAGTCAGTTAGAATAAATGACTTTAACAGATTCTCAATGTTTGATAGGTCATTACTCAACCGTCAACCTCCAGACTGTCACTAAAGCACTCAGGGCTGTTTGCTGGGGTTGTGGGTTAACGGTAAATAACATTCAGTACATCGCAGAGTTCCTCTGTGTGTTTTCGGAAGCCACTTGTATTCATTTGGTTCTGCTTGTATATGTGTTTCTCTTCTATGTGACTCTCGAAGGGATTGCAACCTTTGGCTATCATGTTATGAATCACCGAGGACTAGTTTCTGCTAAAAATCTTCTTTAATGTTGTACTGAAAGAAAATAAGTCACCTGCATCTCGCATGGCCTGAGGGTGAACAGTCTGTTCAATCGGAGCAAATTGACTGTATATTTGCATTTCACAAGTCTAGTTTATTTCCCAGTGATGGGTTGCAGCTGGAAGGGCATCCGCTGTGTAAAACTTATGTTGGATAAGTTGGCGGTTCATTCCGCTGTGGCGACCCCAGATTAATAAAGGGACTAAGCCGAAAAGAAAATGAATGAATGACAGTCTAGTTTAGTTCAGTGGTTAGTACTGTGGTCTCACAGCAAGAAGGTCGCTGGTTCGAGTCCCGGCTGGGCCAGTTGGCATTTCTGTGCTCCGGTTTCCCCCACCATCCAAATTAGTTAATTCAATTCCCCTATAGCGCATGTGTTTGGACTGTGGGGGAAACCGGAGCACCCGGAGGAAACCCACGTCAACACGGGGAGAACATGTAAACTCCACACAGAAATGCCAACTGACCCAGCCGGGACTCAAACCAGCGACCTTCTTGCTGTGACCTTCTTGCTTCTTGCCTCCAAAGCCAACAACGGTCAGTTTCAGAAAGTTATAAACATTATTAGTGTGGTATTTTGAGCTGAAACTTCACACACACACACACACATTCTAGGGACATCAGAGACTTATTATATATTTTGTAAAGGGGCATAATAAGTCCCCTATATTGGGGCTAATATTATTGACCTTATTTTGTAATATTATTATTTAAAAACTGCTTTTATTCCAGCCAAACTAAAAGAAATGAGAGTTTTTCCAGAAGAAAAAGCAAATATTACAAGAAATACTGGCGGTTCATTCCGCTGTGGCGACCCCAGATTAATAAAGAGACTAAGCCGAAAAGAAAATGAATGAATGAATAAGAAATACTGTGAACAATCTCTTCCGTTAAACATTACTCATGAAATATTTATAAAAGAATAACAATTTCACAGGGAGAATAATAATTTTGACTTCAGCTCTATGTGTAATTTATAATATGCCATTTACATGTTTGGAGGTTGGACATGTTGGACTTCTGGTTTTCCTGGGATTGTGAAGTAAAATGAGCTATTTTCCAAACTGTTATTACATCAGTCCCTTTCCAAATGTTTCGATGCAGGTCACTGATTGGCTAATGAGGCGCTCCGGTCATGGTTCTTGCTGGTTAATCGTCTCTGATGGTTTCTGTCGTCGGTCCAGGTGTTATAATACGTTGAAACGGTCATTTAAATGAGTGTCAGATCGCCTCATCAATGACCCCTGATTAACCTTCATCACTTTGGTCATCTGAGGAACGCTTTTGTTCGCTGCGGTCAGAAACAGCACAATTAATGTCCGGCTTTTTGCTTTATTCGACGTGACAGATGAGCAGAGACGGAGCTTATTCAGAATTAAACTATTACTCTTTAATGAGGGCCATATAAGAGGTCATTAGGATGACTGATGCAGTTTTAATGGAAACTAGGGGGGAAAAAAGTACTTGTGCACTGTAAAAAATGCAGGGCTCCACACAATTCCTTCATGTTGTCCCAACACAGGGCCTCAGAGTTTGCATGTTCTCCCCGTGTTGGCGTGGGTTTCGTCCGGGTGCTCCGGTTTCCCCCACAAGTCCAAAGACATGCGGTATAGGGGAATTGGGTAAGCTAAATCGTCCATAGTGTATGTGAGTGAATGATTGTGTGTGGATGTTTCCCAGTGATGGGTTGCAGCTGGAAGGGCATCCACTGAGTAAAACATACGCTGGATAAGTTGGCGGTTCATTCCGCTGTGGCGACCCCAGATTAATAAAGGGACTAAGCCGAAAAGAAAATGAATGAATGAATGAATGTCCCAACACAAATCGATTGAGGTAACTTAATTGTTTTTACAATTAAATAAATGTTGAAGCAATAACAAATATTA
>CAIGQW010052392.1:0-10490 GCA_903798125.1 Danio choprae | reverse complement strand
TCCAGACTGTAAACACACACAGATTGACATTCAGTCAGTAAACAAACACTAAACACACTTTATTTTCAGCAGGCCTGCAGTCAGAATTATTCTGATCAAACATCACTCATTATGCAGATTCATTACAATAAGACATTTACAGTGTCTGCTGAATGCTGGATTCTGATTGGCTGATGAACAATAGATGATATGAATGCATTAATAACTGCATTAAAACAACATTAGTGTGTTTGTAGCTGTAAAATCAGCTTTTGAATGAGACACAGAGGTTTTAGATCAGATGTGGAAATAGAAAACAGAATATATAGACATAAAAAGACAGATATAAAGATTGAAGGATTCATTCAAATGATGAATTGACAAAAGCGCACTACAAAAATACAACAGAATTGAATGAAAACATGATCAATAAAATCATATTAAGTGTATTTCTTGTTTTGAGGCCAGTTTTACTTATTAAAACACTCTGAACTCACTGCGAGTGAGATGGAGAAACTGAAAGCACACAAGCGCTGAGGTCAAATCAGATGCTCAAGACATCACCTTTATAATAATGACTTGTGTTTCAATGGTGCAGTTTTATGACAGAGGTTTGTGATATAACAGCAGAGCATTCATTAAAGCCTTATTTTCTGTGGATAGAAAATACTTTCCTCCACTAACATACTCTGCTGAGGACATACAGAAGATACAGCTTGTAGAGTAGAACAATCATGTCTATGAAGAGCAAGTCATTCACTATCAATTCATGTAAAGGGAGGGCGACACATTTATTCATTCATTCATTTTCATTTCGGCTTAGTCCCTTTATTACCCACTGTGCCAAGAATGAAGCAGATTTATCAAATCAGAATCGCAGAAGAAAAATGGCAGAAGAGTTTAGCAAAAGAGAAAGAGTAAACATATTGGGACTGTTAAAAGAACATCTACTTTATACATTCTTTACACTCCAATACAAAAGCTGAGATTATGAATGACAAAGGCTAAGATTATGAGTCTAAATCTGTTTATGAATGAGGGGGTGGAGAGAATGCGCTGTTTAGTTTCACCTTCAGATAATAAACTAAAGCTAGCACTGAGCTGCTTAGCTACACACTCAAAACACTTGGTTACACCCGGGACGCACAATGAATCTAACACAGTGCGTTCTTTTACTCTGATGTTTGTGAATCGACCGCAGATACTGGTCATGTTGATGGAGACACCCTGCTGCAACATTCATTTACTACAATGATTACACTTAGCTTTGACATCGTTCTTCACCACATGCAGCCTTTGAGCACATGTTGCAGTCCATCTCTAAACTATGTTCAGATTATTAAAGCTGCTCACCAGCGCCGAAGTTCCTGGCAGATTACCAAGTGAAACAATACAAATGAGTGCACAGGAATGGATAAGAGGAATGGAAATGTTCATTTTATAACAAGTATCTGAATATTAATCTAAGTGTCTGACTCCAGAATCTAAATCCATTTTCAATTCCCAACCTGATATTGTAGGATTCTTCAGCAGAAATGTATGAAGAAGTTTCTCTGCTCAGCTGAAATGCTGAAACTGTACAGTGTGTCCCGGTTAATGTCAGAACTGCCCCAATACACTCAAACATGTTTACAGATGTGGATTAATTTCATACTGAATTATTTGCTCTTCTAGACATGACTGTAATACTCTACAAGCTGTATCTTCTGTATGCCCTAACCCCAGAACCCTCACAGAAAACTGAATATCAGAAAATACCTTTTTAGTTGGTTTGTAAAGCCATTAAGTGTAAAAGGACAAGGGCAGTGATGCTCCACATACTTGAGTTTGTCCAGTGTGTAGTTTGGATCCTCCAGTTTTTCAGAGAGCAGCTTGACTCCTGAATCTCCTGGATGATTGTAGCTCAGATCCAGCTCTCTCAGGTGTGAGGGGTTTGAACTCAGAGCTGAAGACAGAAACCCACAGCCTTCCTCTGTCACCATACAGCCAGACAATCTACAAACACAGCAATAGTCCACATCACACAGTTGGACAATCACACATCTCTTTGTGTTATGAAGATGCTGACTGCTGTTTCTGCTCATGTGAACAGCAGTGATGAAAACACACACATCCTGATTACCTCTCCTTATTGATCAACCCCTGAGATCAGCAAACACACTCAAACACTCAACAAGGACTCAAAATCATCTTTATAACTGTACAGAGCAAAGACATTGTTCATAATACATCACATGAAACTGTAAAGTCTGCTGTGAGGAATAAGCCAGATTTGACCTCAGAAGGACATCTTAAAGTAATTAATAAAACACAACAGAAAATGAGCTGATTTCATTATTTATATGTTGATTCTGTTGTGGACTAAAACTAAAAATAAGTGTCAGGGTTCTGCCACTCCGGTCTTGTAAATTCATGTTTTGGTGGCAGAGTCCAGACACTAGTCCTGTATATTGTGCTCGGCTTGAGTTTTCTTGGGTCGAGCACTCATTTTCTGTCATTGTGTCACTGTATGAGAGTAGTCCTGGTTGAGTTTGGACATGCGCGCTCCTGCTTAATGCGGGCGCGCGAGGTCCGGATGCATGCTCTTGTCCTGGTGTTTGTGTTTGTTCTGTCTGCAGCGTGGTGTTTCATTCCCAGCGTCTCAGTCTAGTTGGTTTCGGTTTTGGTTGGTGCTGGGATGAAACATGCACTTTGCATGTGTGAGTGCACGGTGAGTGTTTTCATTTATCGTGTACTTGTGTCTTGGATTCAGTCTTCTGTTGGTGTTTTGTTTAGCATTTAGTTGTGAACACGCGGTTAATGAGTTCTCATTGGCTGCGTGTTCTAGTCTCGTTTTGTGTGAGCACATGGCTTGTGTTGTTTGTTTGTGTCATGTGCTCTTCCGTCTATTGTCTAATCCCACCCTCCTTGTTAACCCATTATTAGTTTATCCTGTTCACCTGTTTGTGTGTTAATTATTTCTGCTTATATTCTTCTCATGTCTGCTGTCCTGTGCCAGTTTGTCATCGTATTTCTCCATGTCGTGTCGTGTCCAGCCCTGCTCTTTCCTGCCAGCCCAGTTTATTTGTTTTGGTAATGTTTTCCCCCTCGGGGTAGTTTGTTTTGCTTTTTGTTTTATTTTTATTATTAATAAACCCTTATTTTCCCTGCAATTGAGTCATCGCTCCTTTCTCCAACCACCAACCGTGACACGAACTGCCCACAAGAGGACTCAGCAGAAATGAGTTTATTTCTGCTCCCAGCTCTCTCCTAGCAAGAAGGACCCCAAGGGCAACCCCTAGCCACAGGAGTGCCACACCAGCAGAACCAACGCCCCTTCAGCATCTTCGCCGAAGGTCTCCTTGAGACAGTCTGGGGCTTGGGTTCAGCGAGACCAACCTCATCCACATCTTTCTGGCTGGACTGGATGAACCATTCGATTGGGAGGAGCTGGGAGAACTTGGGAAGTGGACTTATTGGGAGGTGGTGGAATATGCCTGCCTCAGGAAGGAGGGGGAGATCCTGCAGGGGGAATGGACTCCTCTCACCACCACCAGCACCACCTCCCAGTCCATGCCCAATGCCCAAGGGTTGACCCGCACCTAAAAGCGGAGGCTGAAGAGAAAGGCTTCATCAGCGAAGGCGACTCCAGCCCCAGAGCGCCCACCAGTGTTGGCTCCAGCCCAGAGCGCTCACCAGTGTTGGCTCCAGCCCAGAGCGCTCACCAGTGTTGGCTCCAGCCCCAGAGCGCAGCTCAGTGCCTGTGCCTCCCAGGCCCCTTGCCCTGCCGGCACCAGCCAGACACCTTGCCTTGCCAGTCCCAGCCCGGCTCCTAGCCCTGCCGGCACCACAAAGAGGCCTTGCCCTGCTGGTCCCAGCCCGGCATCTTTCCATGCCGGCACCACCAAGATGTCTTGCCCTGCCCTTGCCCTTAGATAATAATAAGAGAGTCATGAGACTTTTATATGTTGTTATGGAAATTCATTTATGTAATTTTATATGCATTTTCTAATCTGTTCTTCTTTCCTTTTTCTATGTCTACATTACACAGTTAAGCTATGCGTGACCACTTTGGCACCTGTTTGTTATCAAGATAAGGTTGTACTCCCTGTATGGTGACCTATGACCTGCACAGCCGTGTGGGATATGGGATAGAAATATAGACAACTAAAAGAGATCCATGAGTGTTAAGATAACTGTGACGTGATTCATTTGCTATGTCACCTATGGCCTTGTGGGCTTTAGAGGGAAGAAACTAGATAAAAAGGGAACACACTCTTCTTTGAGTGTCGCACTCTGCAGGAACCTGTGTTACTGTATGACTGTCTGACCTTCTTTGCAAAGAATAAAACCTTAAAAGACATCTTGGGTAAAACTTTGTCTTCTTTACCGATGAGAGAGCCCCTTTAAAGAAAATAGCCACAACAATGTTTTTAAGAAACTAGATGCTGTGTCAAGTTAAAGAACCTCTACACACAGCACCAGTCATCCGTGTCAGATCCAAAGCAGCAGACCAAAAAGAACTCAGAGCAAGTGTTGAAAGTTTCTGTTTACCGGAGCTCAGAGGCTGTGTCTGGATACCATTGGGCTTCATGCTGCACTTTATTAAATCCTGCATTGTGAGTGAATAAACCCTAAGATTGCCTGCTGTTCCTCCAATCAGCAACGTGACAACACAAATATGCAAATAAGTGTCACGGTTGCGGGTGGAGGGAAAGGAGCGAGGACTCAAATGCAGGGAAAAATGGGTATTTATTAATAATTAAAAATAAAACAAAAAGCAAAACAAACTACCCCGAGGGGGAAAACATTAACAAATAAACAAACAAACTTGACTGGGCAAGGTGGCAGGAATCAGGACAAGGCAGGATCCGACAGGACATAGAGCAAGACAAGTAAAATAAGACAACGAACTGGCACAGGACAGCAAACATGAGGAGAATATAAGCACAAATAATTAACACACAAACAGTTGAACATAATAAACTAATAATGGGTTAACAAGGAGGGTGGGACTAGACAATAGACGGGAGAGCACATGACAAACAAAACACAAGCCATGTGCTCACACAAAAACAAGACTCGACCACGCAGCCAATGAGAAAACTCATTAATCGCGCGTTCACATGACATGCACGCGGCACATGTAAACATACACCACGTGCTAGACACAACACAAACAGAAGACTGAACGCAAGACACGAGTACACGACAAATGAAAACACTTACCGTGCACTCACACATGCAACGTGCATGTTTCATCCCAGCGCCAACCAAAACCGAAACTAGACTGAGACGCTGGGAATGAAACACCACGCTGCCGACAGAACAAACACAAACACCAGGACAAGAGTGCGCATCCAGACCTCGCGCGCTTTCAAAATGCCGCTCATACAATGACACAAGAACAGAAAACGAGTGCTCGACCCGAGAAAACTCGAGCCGAGCACAACATACTGGACAAGACATGACTAGAATCTGGACTCTGCCACCTAAACATGAATTTACAAGACAGGAGTGGCAGAACCCTGACAATAAGAGCGTTAAACAGGGGTTTAGGATGTACAGTTAATGAATCATCTGTTAATGAATACTCTGGATTATTTGTTAACTACAGGTATAGTATGAGCAGTGTGAAACATGATTACTGATAAACCATAATTCCTGTTATCCGGGGTTTAGTATCACCCAGGGTTTACATGTTCAAGTATGAAAAGCCCTAATCTGAAACTGTCTGTTTGTAGTTATTGTTGAGTGGAAAAGTATTTACCTCAGTGTGTTCAGTTTACAGTTTACAGTCTTCAGTCCATCAGAGAGAAGCTTCACTCCTGAATCCTGCAGGTCATTGTTACTCAGGTCCAGCTCTCTCAGAACACAGTTTGAGGATTGTAGAGCTGAAGACAAACTCTCACAGGAGCGAACAGTGAGATTACAGCGCTGTAGCCTGTGTAGAGGACAAAAACAATATTCATGTGTTCATCTGGTGTGTTTAATAGTATGAAGCACATATGACTGTAGAGACTGGTAGAACTTCACTAATTAGTGAGCACATCTGCTGATTTTAGCTTTAAATACAATGTATGTCTATAAAACACAATTAAATGGTTTCCTTCAGATGTTCCAATAGCCCAACTCTTTATTAAACACCTAACACTGCAAGACAGGAAAATAAGGTTTTTATTGATGATTATTTTAATGAACAAACTAATAACAATCATTTTCTGTAGCGTTTTAAAAGTTGCATCTCAAAGCACTTGACAAAATAAAGTGAAACATGCATATGTAATAGAAATATAGAAAATAAATAAACAAATTCATTGTTGTTTGCTGTTTGTGTGTTTTTGGATGCTCGAGTGATGTCATTACTGCTACTACGGTTGCCTCGTTGTGTGTGTTTGTAGCTTCACCGCGTAGAATTGAAATTTCCACTTTTTTATCATAAAACACATCACCATTCGCTAGTATTTGTATTTTCTACTAAGGGTGAACAAACTCTTAATACATTTATACAATTAAATCTACTTTAAAACGTTCTGTCTCTCGAGCATCTGCCTGTGGCTTGTAGCTTTAGCCTGCTAGCACCGCCAGCCAGCTAAAGCTACCGACTTCCTCTACTTACTTCTTTGCTCTTCACCCTGTACAATGTCACTTGCATGTTTATCCTTGTGTGCAGGAGAAGCAGCGGTGGAGGCGTTGGATGTGGAACTGGAGAAGCTTGGGAACCAGATTCGCCATCTGGAGATGAAGCGGGCACAGCTCCGGAAACAACGGGCCCTGCCCGATGTTCCCCGGACAGCGGCTCGCTCATCTGAGGTAAGTGTGTGATACAATCTTAACACTCCGTCCACCTCAACCACGTGTGTTTCTCCGTCCAGTCCCAGCGCACCGAAGCTGCGGTTTGTCCAGTTGCAGCCGCGTAAGGTGAATACCAGGTCGCGGGGCAGAACGTCTCCTCCTCCTGTGTTCGAGATGCCCACGGAAAACCGCTTCGCCCCCCTCTGCGAGACGGGTCGCGATGTGGCTGTCATCGGTGACTCCATCGTTCGCCACGTCCGTGCTGCTTCCACTAAAGGTAACAACGTACTCACTCACTGCTTTCCCGGTGCTCGTGTTAAGGATGTTTCTGCTAGGGTACCCGCTATCCTGAGCGCTGGCGAGAGCATCGGAGCTGTCGTTCTCCACGTGGGGACGAACGACACCAGGCTGCGGCAGACGGAGATCCTGAAGAGGGACTTCAGGAGCCTGATCGAGACGGTTCGACACACCTCGCCCGCCACGCAGGTTCCTACTTTCCGCCGAGGAAATGAAAGGTTCAGTAGACTTTTTGCTCTGAATAAATGGCTTTTAACATGGTGTAAAGAACAGAAGTTGCTCTTTGCCAATAACTGGAATCTTTTCTGGGAGTGTCCTAGGCTCTTCCGTCCTGATGGTCTGCACCCCAGCAGAGCTGGAGCTGAACTCCTGTCGGACAACATCTCCAGGACGCTTCGTTCTGTCTGACTAGTAAGTGAAAATTCACTTACTAGTCACTTCATATAGACTATTGCTCGTCACACTTAAATCACAGTAATGCATACCAGGCTAACCCTATAGAGACTGTGTCTGTTCCTCGTATTATTAGCTCAAGAAATAAACTTACTATGTGCACCAAAAAACATCTATTAAGAATCAAACCAGAAAAACTGCAAAAAAGTGACTATTAAAAGTGACGTTTTTGAAGTGTTTCAGTCAGGTTTCAGGCCTCATCACAGCACAGAAACCGCATTAGTGAAAATAACCAATGATCTACTCTTAGCTGCTGACCAAGGCTGCATCTCGCTATTAGTTTTACTTGATCTTAGTGCTGCATTTGACACCATTGACCACAATATCCTTATAGATCGCTTAAACTCTACAGGTGTCCAGGGACAGGCTCTACAATGGTTTAAGTCATACTTAACTGACTGTTACCAGTTTGTCAATATAAATGGACAGCCTTCACAAACCAGGCCGGTAAATTATGGGGTGCCTCAAGGGTCAGTTCTAGGCCCTTTGCTGTTTACAATATACATGCTACCCCTGGGAGACATTATTAGAAGACACGGGATCAGCTTCCACTGCTATGCAGATGATACCCAATTATATATTTCAACAAAACCTTATGAGACATCTGAACTGTCTAAACTAACTCAATGTATTAAAGATATTAAAGACTGGATGACCAACAATTTTCTTCTCTTAAACTCAGACAAAACAGAATTATTACTTATTGGGCCTAAATCCTGTACACAGCAGATCTCACAACTTGACCTGCAATTAGAGGGATACAAAGCTAGCATTAGCTCTACTGTAAAAGATCTGGGCGTTATATTAGACAGCGATCTAACTCTTGAACATCATATCTCCCATGTCACAAAAACCACCTTCTTTCATCTGAGAAATATTCCTAAGTTACGAAATATGCTATCCATCTCAGATGCAGAAAAGCTAGTTCACGCTTTTATGACCTCTAGGCTGGATTACTGTAATGCTGTGTTCGCTGGTTGCCCAGCATCTTCTATTAATAAACTTCAGCTAGTACAAAATGCAGCTGCCAGAGTTCTTACCAGGTCTAGAAAATATGATCATATCACCCCAATTTTATCCTCCTTACACTGGCTGCCTGTTAAGTTCCGTATTGATTACAAAATATTGCTTCTTACCTATAAAGCTTTAAATAATCTAGCTCCTGTTTATCTAACTAACCTTCTGTCTCGCTACAATCCAACCCGCTCTTTAAGATCTCAAAACGCTGGGCTTCTGGTAGTACCCAGAATAGCAAAGTTGAGTAAAGGAGGTCGAGCCTTCTCATTTATGGCTCCTAAACTCTGGAATAGCCTTCCTGATAATGTCCGAAGCTCAGACACACTCTCTCAATTTAAAACTAGATTAAAGACCTATCTTTTTAGTAAAGCATACACTCAATGCGTCGCATAACGGTATGATGTATTAGTGTGCTCCTCCTGTCTTAATACACCAGCTATTGTGTTAGAAACTCTCATATGCTTTACATATTTGTTATATAACTGCTATTTTCATCTATAACAATCCATTTTCTTTCTGGTTTAAATACACTATGAACAGCAGCTATGCTAAATATTTTCTTTATTTTCTATTTCCACCTGGGGATACTCATCCTGAAGTCCCTACAGATTTGCAGCGCCATCGATGCGATTCTAGACCTGTGAAGAGATGATCCGAAGGTACCCTGGACCAGGCCGTATCCCGAGCTGATACTGTGGTGGTCATGGAGGAATGGAGTGCATGAGACTGATTCCTGAAAGGCTACAGTGACGAACAAGTCTACGCTTGATCCTGTGGGCCAGCCTGACCTCCCACTGGTGCCCTACCCACACCTGCAACTTCCACGATGGATGTCCAGCTTCTCCAGCCCCGGCGCCTAGACTGCAGCTCCACATAGGAAGTTTGGCCAGAAGAAAAATTATCGTGCCTAACATAGCCTGGTTTCTCTCGAGGTTTTTTTTCTTCACTTCGTCAATAGGTGAAGATTTTCCTCGCCACTGTTGCCACTGGCCTGCTCGGATTGGGACTTGTGGAGCTGCTCTTCGATGGATTTGCTCTTCAGTATTGAACTTTCAGCAGTGAAACCTAAACCACACTGAACTGAACTAAACTAAACTCTGAAATCTTTCCTAGAACATGTTAAGCTGCTTTGACACAATCTACATTGTAAAAAGCGCTATATAAATAAACTTGAATTGAATTGAATTTTGTTTCTAAAGATTAATAATAATCTATTACAGATGCATATATATGTAATAGAAATATAGAAAATAAATAAATATATTCATTGTTGTTTGCTGTTTGTGTCTTTTAGTTTCTAAAGATTCCTCCAGTCCAGTATAAGGATACAGGCTCCACAGAGTTGAAGCTAAAATATTCTGTCTTAAAATCTAGTCTGAAAACTCATTTCACTCTTTGACATTAAACCATATGAGAGTCTTGTGTCCTTTATTTGTCCTTTGTTTTAAATGGTTCATGCTTGTACAACACTTTGGTAAACACTTGTTGTCTTTAAAAGCGCTTTATAAATAAACATTGACTTGACTTGACATTGAATTAATAATCCCGCTTCCTTTTTGAGCACTGTTGAGCAAGTCTTAAACACCTGTGATTGGCCATTGTGTTCACATTCTCAACAGAAATGATGATGCTGAACGGCTGCATTGATCACAGCTGATCCATGACAGATGCAGTGGAGAAAACTCGTTCTACAGACAGCCTGGATCCACAAGTATCACTGTGATAGCTTTACAGCTTTCATTTTCTCCCTGTCCAGCAAACTAACTGTCCAGCACAAAGACTGTCCAGCAAACTAACAAGCAGAGAATTGTGCACAGATTTCTGCTTTCTAAGTAGTTGGAGCGTTTAATTACTCGTGCTCACCTCCCTCGCCATAGTAAACTACAATGACATAGCGCATAGGAGAGAAATGACACCAGTATCTAATAACCGGTTATGATCTATTACTGAACAGATACCGAATCGTCCAC
>CAIGQW010052390.1:0-12239 GCA_903798125.1 Danio choprae | reverse complement strand
AAAAAAATGCCAATGCTGGATGCTATACAACGAAATCCTCTGTGTTTAACAGTGTTCGGTGAAAGCATTAATGATGCAACTGACATAAGTAAAATCACTGAGGGAAAGAGGTTATTTAACATCACTATTGTGGGGATTAATGTTCCCCATAGATGAGCTCCTAACCTTAAATAACATTATTAGCCATTCTCTAATTGCTATATTAGGTTTTTTTAAAACACTTTTGCAGCACAATTCAGGCCATCAGATGATACTCAAAGTTAACTAATAGCGAACTTATAAGAAAGAGGCCTGCTTTACTAATCACATCTAAATATAAATGATTAGATTAGCTTGTAATAAGCTTTATCATTAAATTCGTTCATTCAAACCTTTACCACAGACTCAAAACCCAATTAAAAACAAACAAAAAATATATGTATATACATATAAGAAACATTAATATATAAGAAACATAAGAAACATTATACAATATTTAATGGCATTAATCAATCTATGTACTATAAGAGGTAAAACAGTAACATGGGGCAGCACGGTGGCGCAGTGGGTAGCACAATCGCCTCACAGCAAGAAGGTCGCTGGTTCGAGCCCCAGCTGGGTCAGTTGGCGTTTCTGTGTGGAGTTTGCATGTTCTCCCGGTGTTTGCGTGGGTTTCCTCCGGGTGCTCCGGTTTCCCCCACAAGTCCAAAGACATGCGGTACAGGTGAATTGGGTAAGCTAAATTGTCCGTAGTGTATGTGTGTGAATGAGAGTGTATGGGTGTTTCCCAGTCATGGGTTGCAGCTGGAAGGGCATCCGCTGTGTAAAACATATGCTGGATAAGTTGGCGGTTCATTCCGCTGTGGCGACCTCAGATTAATAAAGGGACTAAGCTGAAAAGAAAATGAATGAACAGTAACATGAACGGAACATCCTAAAGGCAACTCATGTAAACCCCCTACCATTAAAGAGGTCAGAGTCCAATTCACTTGGTCTATTGACCTTTAGGAGACAGAGCTGTTTATTTTGCCTCTGCAATATGTCTTTATTTTTTTTTTAAGTATAATAAGGAGGACAGCCTTTTTAATACAGAATAAATCCACTCTATCTACTATCAAAGAAAATGAGAATATGTCTTGCTTTGAGGGGAAATATCCTCACGAGTTGGGGCGTTTTATGCTTATTGCATTATGTAAATAAATAAATAAGGCATCTAGAATAATGCACTTTTCAGAGTCTATCCATCATTGTTTCATCGCGCTATGTCCTTTACAAGAGGAGAGATAAGTGCCTCCATCTCCCCTGTCTTCTTTCGGACATGCTCTCATCTTTCTTATGCTGCCAAACTGGAGCTGGTGTAATTTAATTGAATGCGGCTATCTCAGAAATTGCCCACACGAGTTTTTATTGCATTATGCCACAAGCATGACCTGTAGAAAGCAAATGTTGCTGTAATTGTTTTATCTTCCGCTCTGCTGCTGTCCAATAAAAAGTACAGTTTATGTGTATGGTAATAACCCGAAACAAACCAAAATCATTTGTTGGATAAGAAGTGTCTGCGTCAGCTACTTAAACTTTTCATTACGCAATTCTATTTTAGGGCCTCACGGTGGCACAGTGGGTAGCACGATCGCCTCACAGCAAGAAGGTCGCAGGTTCGAGCCTCGGCTGGGTCAGTTGGCATTTCTGTGTGGAGTTTGCATGTTCTCCCTGTGTTGGCGTGGGTTTCCTCCGGGTGCTCCGGTTTCCCCCACAAGTCCAAAGACATGCGGTATAGGTGAATTGGGTAAGCTAAATTGTCTGTAGTGTATGAGTGTGAATGAGAGTGTATGGGTGTTTTCCAGTGATGGGTTGCAGCTGGAAGGGCATCCGCTGTGTAAAACATATGCTGGGTAAGTTGGCGGTTCATTCCGCTGTGGCGACCCCAGATTAATAAAGAGACTAAGACGAAGGAAAATGAATGAATGAATATTAATTATAAATTTGAATCAGGTATTAATATTTTTAATGGCCAAACATGCACAGTTTGTTAGTGTTAATTAGTATGTATGCTTGTGGGTATGTGTGCTCTGTGCCTGATGCCTGAGGTGCTTTTTCGTGCATGAAAGGCTTCTGATGAGGTGTACACTTCAGCCCGTGACAGCTGTATATTAATCTACAAAACTTCAGACAAAGCATTCTCTCTCTTATTGTCGCCGCTCTCTCCCCTATCCATTCTCTCATCTGAAAAACACTACAGACCCCAGGGTCCTCCGCATCCGCCTCGGCTACAGGACATAAAACAAAAAATTAGTTCACTTTAAGGGCTTTAGTTCTTTTGAAGCCTCACCAGCTGCTTTACCTATCTTTTCTGACTTGTTACTTTTTAAGTTGTACCATATTGTGACATTTAAACAGAACATCAACACTTCAAACCAATAACTGAGAGATGAAACAGACGCATTTTAGTTTGGGAAAGCTTTCAGTGTGTTTGGAATATTATAAACATGACACAGAGCAACTTTTCAATTCCATAAAGAACTATGGAGTTATCCTGTGTACTATGGAACTATGGAAATATCCATAGTATATATGGCTCAGACTGTACGCCAATCAAGACACATCAAAACTGGATGCAGGCAAGAAGTCTTTTGAAATAAACATTCTACTAATTATACATTTTCTTTTCGGCTTAGTCCCTTTATTAATCTGGGGTCGCCACAGCGGAATGAACCGCCAACTTATCCAGCAGATGTTTTACGCAGCGGATGCCCTTCCAGCTGCAACCCATCACTGGGAAACATCCATACACTCTCATTCACACACATACACTACGGACAATTTAGCTTACCTATACCGCATGTCTTTGGACTTGTGGGGGAAACCGGAGCACCCGGAGGAAACCCACGCGAACTCGGGGAGAACATGCAAACTCCACACAGAATAGCCAACTGACCCAGCCGAGGCTCGAACCAGCGACCTTCTTGCTGTAAGGCGATTGTGCTACCCACTGCGCCACCGTGCCGCCCGTACTTTGCAACATGGCAGCGCTGGGACTCAAAGTCAGTTGGCAGGAAGCACAGCAGCAGCAGCAGAAGTCACAGCGCCACCAACAGCTATTGCTCAGACTCAACACTTACATCATATATTTTTTAATGGGTTCCTTTGGTTGTTGGACATCAGGAAATATAAATATGCTTCATACTCCACTGAACTGAATCAGTTTTAGTTTACCCCAGCTCTCCTGCCTGCATGATTCGCTTAAACGTTTCCACAATCTAAAATCTTCTTATGGCTTTTTATTCTCTTTTCTCCATCTGTGGCACAATCTACATTGTAAAAAAAAGTGCTATAATAAAAGTAAGGAAAGCCCTCTGCTATTATTAAGCGTGAAATGTTGATCAAAATAATGCAAAAGTTCTGTCAGTGTTAATGTTGACAGCAATGTTTTAAGAAAAATATTCATTCATTCATTCATTTTCATTTCGGCTTAGTCCCTTTATTAATCTGGGGTCGCCACAGCGGAATGAACCGCCAACTTATCCAGCATATGTTTTACGCAGCAGATGCCCTTCCAGCTGCAACCCATCTCTGGGAAACATCCATACACACCCATTCACACTCATACACTACGGACAATTTAGCTTACCCAATTCACCTGTACCGCATGTCTTTGGACTTGTGGGGGAAACCGGAGCACCCGGAGGAAACCCACGCCAACACGGGGAGAACATGCAAACTCCACACAGAAACGCCAACTGACCCAGCCGAGGCTCGAACCAGCGACCTTATTGCTGTGAGGCGAACGTGCTATCCACTGCGCCACCGTGAGGCCTAAGAAAAATATTCTTAATCTTAGTCTTTTGACTAAAACGCCCTTTATTTGTTGCCATATTTTATTCAACTAAATGATTCAGCGGAGTCTAGTTTTAAGTGACTAGATTTAATGACATATTAGTCAACTAAAATGTAAACACTTTACTTTAATGACAGCACCAGTTAAGCATAACTCTGAAATTGACTGGCTCATTGTATACTCATGGAGAACATAAACATGATACTGTGGTTTGAAAAATACACACTCTGTAGATTTAAAACATATTAATTCAATTCAATTCAAGTTTATTTATAAAGCGCTTTTTACAATGTAGATTGTGTCAAAGCAGCTTATTAGGCAATATTAGGCCTAACCTAGCAATCAATAATGGACAATATTAGGCCTAACCTAGCAATCTACAGGGGTTGGACAATGAAACTGAAACGCTGGCCAATTTAATGTTGGAGGTTTGATGGCTAAATGTGAGCAGCTGGTGGCCAATCTTCATTGATTGCACATTCCAGCGTTAAGAGCAGAGTGTGAAGGTTTAATTAGCAGAGCAATTGCACAGTTTTGCTTAAAGTATTACAAGGCACACAACATTATGGGTGACATAGAGTTCAAAAAAGGGCAAATTGTTGGTGCACGTCTTGCTGGCGCATCTATGACCAAGACAGCAAGTCTTTGTGATTATCAAGAGCCACAGTATCCAGGCTAATGTTAGCAAACCACCAAGAAGAAGAACCACATCCAACAGGAGGAACTGTGGACGCAGGAGGAAGCTGTCTGAAAGGGATGTCCAGCTGCTAATCCCAAATGCATCCAAAAAACATCAAACCACAGCTCCCCAACTCACTGCAGAGTTAAATGTGCACCTCAACTCTCCTGTTTCCTCCAAAACTGTTCGTCAGGAGCTCCACAGGGTCAATATACATGGCCCGCTGCTATAGCCAAACCTTTGGTCACTTGTGCAAATGCCAAATGCTGATTTTAATGGTGCCAGCAGTGACAATTTTGGGCTGTGGACAATGTGAAGCATGTATTGTTCTCTGACGAGTCCACCTTCACCGTCTTTCCCACATCCGGGAGAGTTACGCTGTGGAGAAGCCTCAAAGAAGCACATCACCCAGACTGTTGCATGCCCAGAGTGAAGCATGGGGGTGAATCAGTGATGGTGTGGGCTCCACTATGTAATCCATGCACCAAGTAAGTTGAATTGTAACACAGTGAGACCAAATCATATCATCTGCATATACATGGGCCTATTAAAAGTTGTCTAACAGTTTATGCATGCCATACTGCCTAAAACAGTGTTGCATGTAGATCCTTTTTCACAATATAACATTTCAACATAATATATTTCCTATTTTGTAGTTTATTTAAATATCATCCTGCTGCTATTACTACTACTACTACTTTTACTATGCATTCATTCATTCATTTTCTTTTCGGCTTAGTCCCTTTATTAATCTGGGGTCGCCACAGCGGAATGAACCGCCAACTTATCCAGCATATGTTTTACGCAGCGGATGCCCTTCCAGCTGCAACCCATCACTGGGAAACATCCACACACTCTCATTCACACACATACACTACGGACAATTTAGCTTACCCAATTCACCTGTACCGCATGTCTTTGGACTTGTGGGGAAAACCGAAGCACCCGGTGGAAACCCACGCCAACACGGGGAGAACATGCAAACTCCACACAGAAATGCCAACTGACCCAGCCGAGGCTCGAACCAGCGACCTTCTTGCCGTGAGGCGAAAGTGCTACCCACTGCGCCACCGTGAGGCCCCCTTTTACTATGCAATGAACTAAATTTTAAAAAAAGTCTGATCAATTAAGATGCTTATGACATAAAGGTATGACCAAATATATCTGGATGGCGATTTTCACCATAGAGACCCACCAGTGTGCAAATTTAGTATTTTGTCATCCTGATTTAAGGCTACACCGGATTCAGTTCATAGGCTGATTGCAAGAGATCCCCATGGATTGAATGGCCTGTATCAGAATCATACCAAATGTGCTGAACAAAAGCCCAACAAACATATTAGCAAACATTTGCATAAGCACCCCACATGAACTGCCTTCAATGTCATACTGTAATCTGGTACCCTCGAAATCATTTTAGAAAGAAAGGGAGCTGCTAAAAAACCGCCAACTTATCCAGCATATGTTTTACGCAGCGGATGCCCTTCCAGCTGCAACCCATCACTGGGAAACATCCACACACACTCATTCACACACTTAAATTACGGACAATTTAGCTTACCCAATTCACCTGTACCGCATGTCTTTGGACTTGTGGGGGAAACCGGAGCACCCAGAGGAAACCCACGCCAACACGGGGAGAACATGCAAACTCCACACAGAAATGCCAATTGACCCAACCGAGGCTCAAACCAGCGACCTTCTTGCTGTGAGGCGATTGTGCTACTCACTGCGCCACCCCAACTTTCTTTCCCGCTAATAAACAAATAATGCTATGATGTGTCCTGACGCGCGATGGCGCTAAAAACCAACAAATGCTTTCACTCGTCTCCCTTTACACTACGTGCTCCCTCCACACACTACTACCACTACCAGACAGTTAGCTTAAAACGTCAAGTCCGTCGAAATGTTAGCGCAGTGAGACTAGCCTGCTTTTCTATGCGTAAATGTGGACTTTATATGCACATTTAATTCCTTACAGTAAAAAAAATCATTTTATGTATATCTGATCACCTAGTTATATCAAAGTAAGATTTATAAACTTGATTTGTCGACTTGCAAGATATAAGCTATGGCATATTTTCTGATTTAGAATCAACCTGCAACGCATTGAATAAGTGCATTAGGCTATCTGAATTATAATCGAAGTAGTATTACAAACATAGCTACTACAAATCCTAAAATTATTATTATTATTATTATTATTATTAGTAGTAGTAGTAGTAGTAGTAGTAGTAGTAGTAGTAGTAGTAATAGTATTTTCATTGAGTATCCTCCTGCTGATATATCTGTATGAATGCTGAGCAAACAGAGCCCTGCCCACCGCGCCGTACAGTAGTAAAGCTGCTGAATGTAGTCGACAGTGTGAAGAAGGACGCATGCAGTCGGTTTAATGCACTTTTTCGATTTCAAAGTGATCAATAGCATTACGGATTAGTGGCACACACTGCAGGGTTTTCTCCCCGAATGCACCGGAGAAGAAATGGCAGCGGAATCGACCCGGAGATTTACGAAGAGCCTCCTGAAGCCGGGAAGCGCAGCGGAGATTCGGCAAACCGCTTCCAACGCCGTGAGGAATGCTACTATAACGGTGAAGACCTCTTCTTTTGCCTTTTCAGTGCTGTTTTGGTGAACAAATGTGTATATGGTTTGGTGAAGAGCTTCATACCTGAACAGAAAATACTGTTTTGTCAAATATTGTATGTCGTCTGAACGCGTCAGGTAAGGTCAAACGCCAGCATTATTCTGCGACAAATGATTATGGAAGTTGTAAATGGGGAAAGCTGTGTGTTTGTGAACGGCTCGATCATTAGTGGCCTCATGTTTTGAATTCATTTATGTAATGTTCTTCAGCTAAATAACCCCAAGTCTTGTTTTAGTGGCGAATGTCTTGTTTCAGTGGCGAATGTCCAGCTCACGGTACCTTTCTGTACGTGCTTGGTGACGTATGTTTCGTAGTAAAAACGCCGCAGAGGAATGTAGTGCTGGGCATTCATCGAGCTGTGTGGTTCTCCATTGAACACCCACTGCTGGTTCTCCATCCTCAAACACCGCACATTGTGGATCTGACACACCCACTCACGGGTTTGGAGTTAATGAGCTGATCGGTTTAATCAGTGCCTAATTAAGACGTTGAAAATAGCATTGTAGCTACTGGAGACGGCTGGGAACCGCTGTCAGGATGTGCTCTGTTGCTATTGGATACGGTGACGATACAGAGGCTGACCATATGAATACAGTATTGTGGCGCAGTGGGTAGCACCATCGCCTCACAGCAAGAAGATCGCTTGTTCGAGCCTCGCCTGGGTCAGTTGGCATTTCTGTGTGGAGTTTGCATGTTCTCCCCGTGTTCGCTTCGGTTTTCCCACACAATTACAAAGACATGCGGGATAGGTGAATTGGGTAAGCTAAATTGTCCGTGTGAATGAGAGTGTATGAATGTTTCCCAGAGATGGGTTGCAGCTGGAAGGGCTTCTGCAGCTTAAAACATATGCTGGATAAGTTGGCGGTTCATTCAGCTGTGGAATTGCGAATTAAGGGCCTAGGCCGAAAGAAAATGAATGAATATTGTTTTAAAGTCTGAAATGTTCAGTCACAAGCCTTAAAAACACATGCAAATGATAAACTTTCACTCTATCATGGTTAAACTTAGCAGTGGCTCTACAAATCGCATGTGTTCTGTGGCTCCTGGTCAACTATAATTCAGATTCAACATTGCATATCCTGTGATGTGACTATTGCAGATATCGATGCTGAAACGATATATAGTGCAGCCCTACTCTACATCCAACTCAGTCACAGTCATGCTTGCAGAAAAGACACAGAGTGAAACATGAGTGCAAGAAAGCCAAAAGGTGCCTTACGCCAGGCTTTATTCTGCCGACTGGGTTCTCCATGCCAACAAGAAAAACACACTGGCAGTGATTATTCAATGGTGGCATGAGTCAAACAAACAAATGAAGAACAAAGTTCAAGACAGGGAATTCAGACTGAGAAGACCCTCCTAAAAAGACCCGCATCATCACCGTACAACATATACGCCACATTTAGGACTCAAACCTCTAAACTAACTAAATGTTTTAATCATCCAAGCTGCCCTCATTAACCAGCTTGACTCAAGGAATGGTCCAATGACATATCTATTATATACATGGGTGTAAATTTCATTTAACAGTAGGGGAGGGGGCGGTACATTTATTCATTTTCTTTTCGGCTTAGTCCCTTTATTAATCTGGGGTCGCCACAGCGGAATGAACCGCCAACTTATCCAGCATATGTTTTACGCAGCGGATGCCCTTCCAGCTGCAACCCATCACTGGGAAACATTCATAAACACTCATTCACACACATACACTACAGACAATTTAGCTTACCCAATTCCCCTACAGCGCATGTGTTTGGACTTGTGGGGGAAACCGGAGCACCCGGAGGAAACCCACGCGAACACGGGGAGAACATGCAAACTCCACACAGAAATGCCAACTGACCCAGCCGAGGCTCGAACCAGCGACCTTCTTGCTGTGAGGCGATCGTGCTACCCACTGTGCCACCGTGAGGCCCAAGGGGGGGGAGGGTACAATAAATATAATATTTTCTCATGAGCAATTTTTGAAGGGGACACAAATATTAGTCAAATTGTACATATATAAATGTACTTATATATGTCCAGAATAGTCCACGTTAATAAGACACTTAAGAACAGAACAGAAATTAATTATACAAAAATCACAGTGCTCATCTAGTAAATGCACAGCTTAACAATATGCTAATTGTGGCCGTTAAATGATTATAGTTAACATTATCCCAAGTCGTCACAAATAAAACAATGCATGGCAAACGGCTTTGGCGTGTTAGTTGCAGTGCACTAGGCTGTTGTAAACAAGCTAACATTAACTAGATAAGCAATATTTTAATCGCTAATATAGCAGATTCATGGAAAACTACATCGGTAATCAGCATTTTTGCGGCAACTAATTTATGAATGAGTCTGCATCAACTACATTGAAGAGAATCGCTTTATTTAAAGTGGATTAAATACCCTCCTTACTGGAGTTCAGCATTAATCGAGCCCGCAGCCACACACCTGACTCCAGTGTGCAGAGGAGGTGAGATGAACTGGGAAAGCAGGCAGTGGGCAAAACCGCTGTGAGGGATGACATGCCCCCTCCCTCTGCCCCGGGATTTAAGCCCGTGATTATATACATATGATATATATATATATACATATATATATATGTGTGTATATGTGTATGATATAATTTTTCTTTTAACAATCTACAAGGTTACATCCCTGTGTACTGTATTACTTGTGTACTTAAAGCAAACCCAAAAAACAGACATATCTTAAAGGGCACCCATCATGCAAAAATCACTTTTATAAGGGGTTTAAACACTGTTGTGTGTCAGCAGTGTGTGAATATAAGCAGCCTCTAATGGTAAACATTAAATCACACTTATCACACTTGATTAAAACAGTCTGCAGAAACACTTTGATTGACATTCTCCCTTTGTATGTGTCATCAAAGGGGATAAGTCCCGCCCACTAGTGACCATCCCTCCTCCCTCATTAGCATAAACAGCCCTGAGTGAGAAGCAGCCGTCCGCCATTAGAGTTTCGACCTGCTGAAGATAATGTCAGCGACTAAGGATTATAAATGTGGAGTTTTAGATGAAGCACAAATGAACACTGGAGTCTCCATAGACTGACGCATTCTCACACGCTTCTTTTGATATTGTCCGTTTTTCACAAAGAGAACGTTAGTTCCACTATGCTGACACACAGGCATTTGTGGCTCCGCCCTCTTCTGAAAAAGAGCACAATCTCATTTGCATTTAAAGCGACAGTCACCAAAACGGCACATATTGGATTAAAGCCTAAAGGGGACAGTTTCATTACACTTATTATTTGTGTGGGGTATTCTGAGATTGTTTCACATACACTTAACATTCACATACACATCTTGTAAAACATGGGCATAACAGGTCTCCTTTAAGAGTGGTTGATTTCACTGTGTGATGTTAGAATTAAGAAAGCAGCGAGAATGCCCCCGAAATATAGGGCAAAAAGGCAACAGTGTTTTATTTTTATTTCCGCATGATTGCACATGTGATACTGATTTTATCCAACAGTTCAACAAACAGTAAGATAATATTACATGAGTTCCACTTCAGAGACAGTATTGAGAAAACTAACTCAAACCATTCAATGAGTGAGCAACACACATGCTGAATCCCAATTCGCATACTATCTGGCCTCAATAGTATTTGAAAATATTATTAGTAGGTCCCAAATCTTAGTATGTTGAAACGAGTATTCTTAAGTTACCCAGATGGTCTATCCTTTCTGGTAGAAGTTGTAGAAATTCTGGTAGATCTGCATAAAGGGCGTACTTTAACAGTGAATATTGCCCACAATACACTACCTGACAAAAGTCTTGTGGCTTTCCCAGTTGTAAGAGCAACAAATAATAACTTGACTTCTAGTTGATCGTTTGGAAAAGTGGCAGAAGGTGGATTTTTCCCATGAATCATCTGTTGAGCTGCATCCCAATCATCACACATACTGCAGAAGACCTACTGGAACCCGCATGGAGCCAGGATTCACCAAATCAGTCAAGTTTGGTGAAGGAAAAGTCATGGTTTGGGGTTACATTCAATATGGGGGCGTGCGAGAGATCTGCAGAGGGGATGGCAACATCAACAGCCTGAGGTATCAAGACATTTGTGCTGCCCATTACATTACAAACCACAGGAGAGGGTGAATTCTCCAGCAGGATAGCAGCGCTCCTTCTCATACTTCAGCCTCCACATCAAAGCTCCTGAAAGCAAAGAAGGTCAAGCTGCTCCAGGATTGGCCAGCCCAGTCACCAGACATGAACATTATTGAGCATGTCTGGGGTAAGATGAAGGAGGAGGCATTGAAGATGAATCCAAAGAATCTTGATGAACTCTGGGAGTCCTGCAGGAACGCTTCCTCTGCCATTCCAGATGACTTTATTCATAAGTGATTTGAGTCATTGCAGAGATGTATGGATGCAGTCCTCCAAGCTCATGGAGTCAGACACAATATTCATTCTGTTTCCATGACTTTATATCTAGACTGGACATTATTTCTGTTAAGTGACGAGACTTTTGTCTAAGCAAAGTCAGACCTTACTGTCCTAATGAAATCATTAATAATCAAGGCATGATCATATTTTATTGTGGTCAAATAAGTGTAATCTAGAGGCCTTTGCCTTTCATATACGCCACTTCTGATGCCAAATGATCAACTAGAAGTCAAGTTATTATTTGTTGTTCCAAAACTTGGATAAGCCACAAGACTTTTGTCAGGTAGTGTACATTATCAAATCAAAAAAAATCAGAACTACTAAAAATGTCTTAACTATCTACAAACATGGGTGATGTGTGAGACCGGCGGTTAAGTGGAGAGGCTTTGGTAAACGCGTTTGAACGATGTTTAATTAATATCTAACCTTCTGGAGTATATTTATTTCACATTTTCCGCATTGCATTTTATCTGCAGCAACACTGTGAACTTTTATAAAGACTTGTTTGCTCATTAACTTCTGAATTATAATTATGCAAAGACCTGAGGAGATTGCTCTGCATTAAAGGCCCGTGAATGGCAGATTAACCTGCTGCTGCTTAATTAAATATGAAAGAAATATGGACGACGTGATAAGACAGGGCTCAAACTAAGCAACATAACTGTCCATTAATGAGGAAGGTATATCCTTCCTCATT
>CAIGQW010052389.1:0-12268 GCA_903798125.1 Danio choprae | reverse complement strand
CAGGGAGAACATGCAAACTCCACACAGAAATGCCAACTGGCCCAGCCGGGACTTGAACCAGCAACCTTAAACTTTGTATAACTTAAAAAATGGAGTTGAAACCTGATTAACATATTAAAACAGGTTAAAGCAACATACAAATATTAGCTATCTTGACAAACTAAATTGGCTGTAGTGTACGAGAGTGTGTGAATGAGTGTATGGGTGTTACCCAGTACTGGGTTGCGGCTGTAAGGGCATCCGCTGTGTAAAAAATATGCTGGAATAGTTGGCGGTTCATTTTGCTGTGGCGACCCCTGATAAATATGCGACTAAGCCAAAGGAAAATGAACGAATATTTTTTGTCTCATTATTTTCATGGTCAAAAGAGCATCAATGTGTGGATGTCAAATAGACATCACATTTTTGACATCAAATTGATTTACTTTTTTTTCTAAATGTTTTCGATGTCGATCTCAATGCCAGTTTATCTGTACTTTTACTCTGGTGTACATAAACAGTCGATCCTTCGAAATGATGAGACAAAATGCACTTGCCACTTTCTATGCACAATTATCACTATTATTACTATTGTTGTCGTCTTTTACTTTTTTTGTTTGTTTTTTAATCTCTTCTTGCTACTATTGTTGTTGTTTTAGACAAACGGGGCTTGTACTGAAAGGAAGGGCAAACACAAATTTTGTTGTATTTTGTACAATGACAATAAAGATTCTGATTCTCTCCTCATCCTTTAAAGTCTGCATGAACCGGAAGCTGCGACCATTTTTCTTAGAGAAACCGAATATTAAATGAGAAAACAGTGTTCATGCATGGTCTCCCCGTGTTGGCGTGGGTTTCCTCCGGGTGCTCCGGTTTCCCCCACAAGTCCAAAGACATGTGGTACAGGTGAATTGTGTAAGCTAAATTGTCCGTAGTGTATGTGTGTGAATGAGTGTGTATGGGTGTTTCCCAGTGATGGGTTGCAGCTGGAAGGGCATCCGCTGTGTAAAACATATGCTGGATAAGTTGGTGGTTCATTCCGCTGTGGCGACCCCAGATTAATAAAGGGACTAAGCCGAAAAGAAAATGAATGAATGAATGAATGAAAACAGTATTCACCCCTGTATATCATTTGTCCCATTATCCCTCTTGTATTTATACCACTCAGTTTGTTTCAGTCGGGGTCCGGTATTGTAGTGTCTATGCGTCGGTGTATTGTCTTCGTTTCCATGCTGTCATCACCCCATGTCCTCCCAGAGTTTCTTCATGTACCCGTGTTTTGTCGTAAATGTTCATTAATAAATTCGTGTTTCAGTTCATCTCGTCTTCCAGTGCCTTCCTGTCCCTCACCCGAGTGTCTAAGCCTACACGGCTTGTTTTTTTTACTGCGAGCTGATTGGATGTATTAAAGTTGATCAGAAAGACTGGGAAAAGGGTTTGGGCAGAGTTATTACAACCTAACAGATTCATCCTCCTCACCATTTCTGTTAGTTGTCAAAACTGACAGCTGGAGGGGTGTGGTTAAGTGTGTTAGCCACGCCCAATACCTCAGACAGACCTCATCATTTAATTGAAAACAGGAAGTGCATTTTCAGATTTCAATTTTAGATTACAAGGGCAAACTATTTTTTCTTAATGACATCCACAGAGGAATTGTTCACCACAAAACTAGCAATGTGAGCTAACAAAATCAACATGGTTAGTTTTGAATTCATTTGTACTTTAACCTACTTGGGCGGCGCGAGCATCTCCTCCAGAAACTCCTCGATCTTGTTGACGTCTGTCCGCACCTCTCCGTTAAAAGTAAGAAACGGTGGAGGAGTTCCAGGAGCCAGATTATGAAGATCAGCTGGTTTCCTTGAAGAAAAAGGGAAAACCTGAGATGTTTAATGTACGTTCACAGCATGCATCTAATTAAAGTTCACTTTTTCTGTTGAAACAGAACGTTTGGGTTATTTTATCTAAAACTAAATGTTAAAGAAATGCTAAAGTAAGTAAAACTAAATATTCATACCTTTTCAGATCAACAGTGGTGACGTTGAACACGACTCCTTTCAGCCACAGGATCATAAAAAGCCTTTGAGAGAAAGGACAGTTTCCGATACTTTCTCCATCACTGCCAGCCTAAGAACATAGTGGTTTATTAGTAATTTATTAATTTTCATTCGGCTTAGTCCCTTTATTCATCAGGGGTCGCCACAGCGGAATGAACCGGCAACTACATTCAAGTGTTTGGACTGTGGAGGAAATCGGAGCACCCAGAGGAAACCCACGTCAACACAAGGAGAACATGCAAACTCCACACAGAAATGTCAACTGGCCCAGCCAGGACTCGAACCAGCGACCTTCTTGCTGTGAGGCGACAGTGCAAACCACTGAGCCTCCGTGTCGCCATCTATGAATATATTGTATAAAATATTTGTATATATATATTGCAAACTCAGTTATTGTTTGGAAACTACAGTTTATTATTGAGTTTATTACATTAAGTTTATTATTATTATTATTATTATTATTATTATTATTATTATTATTATTCATTCATTCATTCATTTTCATTCATCCAGCATATGTTTTATGCAGCGGATGCCCTTCCAGCTGCAACCCATCTCTGGGAAACATCCATACACACCCATTCACACTCATACACTACAGACAATTTAGCTTACCCAATTCACCTATACCGCATGTCTTTGGACTTGTGGGGGAAACCGGAGCACCCGGAGGAAACCCACGCCAACACAGGGAGAACATGCAAACTCCACACAGAAACACCAACTGACCCAGCCGAGGCTCGAACCAGCGACTTCTTGCTGTGAGGCGAACGTGCTACCCACTGCGCCACTGTGAGGCCCATTATTATTATTATTATTATTATTATTTAGATATTATATATATTATGTATAAAAAAAAATTTAAATGTGGAATGTTTTATATATATATATATATATAATAAAAAAATATATGTAATATTTAATAAAATATACATATTATTTATTCATTCATTCATTCATTTTCATTTCGGCTTAGTCCCTTTATTAATCTGGGGTCGCCACAGCGGAATGAACCGCCAACTTATCCAGCATATGTTTTACGCAGCGGATGCCCTTCCAGCTGCAACCCATCTCTGGGAAACATCCATACACACCCATTCACACTCATACACTATGGACAATTTAGCTTACCCAATTCACCTATAGCGCATGTCTTTGGACTTTTGGGGGAAACCGGAGCACCCGGAGGAAACCCACGCCAACACAGGGAGAACATGCAAACTCCACACAGAAACGCCAACTGGCGAGGCTCGAACCAGCGACCAGCGACCTTCTTGCTGTGAGGCGAACGTGCTACCCACTGCGCCACTGTGAGGCCCATATTATTTATTTATTTATTTATTTATTTATTTCTATATTTATTTAGTCTTTTTATGTCATAGATACACTGTTAAGGAGTTTTGTAAATCACACAGTATTTAACTGTAATTTGAACTGCATTTTAATGGAGGACAGTTATGCAGTATGTTACTGTATTTTAAAGTTGCATTGTGAAAATTACTGTACATTTTACAGTAAAGATATACATTCAATTCTGTAAATACATATACAGCTAGATAAATGGTGCTGTAATTGATTTACAGTAAGTTACTGGCGAACTGCTGTCAGTAAGTTACTGTAGATTCTACAGGAAATTGTTAACAGTGTATAATTTATTGCACTAATTTCTTTAGATATATATATATATATATATAGTATAACAGCTGAAGACAGAACAGTTAGAATAGTTCCCAAATGCTGTTTATGTGACACATTTTTAATAAACATAATAGTTTTAAGAATTTTTTTGTACTAGATCTTGTCCAGGAAATTAATATTCATGTAATTGGACAGCAGTACTTTGTTCTGTAGCCAGTCAAATAAAGAAAAATATAAGAGAGCTAATAATATTGACCAAGCAATTTTATTATTATTTTTTTAAATAATACATTTTATTCCAGCCAAACTAAAAGAAATGAGGCATTTTCCAGAAGGACAAAATATAAATAAATATAGAATAAAAGCAGTTTTTAATTTCTTTTAAAAAGTAATTTTAAGGTCAATATTATTCGCCCCCTTAAGCAATATTTGTTTTCAATTGTCTACAGAACAAACCACTGTTATACAATGATGTGCCTAATTACCATAACTTGCCTAATTAACCTAGTTAAGCCTTTAAATGTCACTTTAAGCTGAATACTAGTATCTTGAAAAATATCTAGTCAAATATTATGCGCTGTCATCATGGCGAAGATAGAAGAAATCAGTTATTAGAAATGAGTTATTAAAACTATTATGTTTAGAAATGAGGGCAGCACAGTGGTGCAGTGGGTAGCACAATCGCCTCACAGCAAGAAGGTCGCTGGTTTGAGCCCCGGCTGGGTCAGTTGGCATTTCTGTGTGGAGTTTGCATGTTCTCCCTGTGTTGGCGTAGGTTTCCACCAGGTGCTCCGGTTTCCCCCACAAGTCCAAAGACATGTGCTATAGGTGAATGGGTAAGCTGAATTGTCTGTAGTATAAGTGTGTGAATGAGTGTGTATGGATGTCTCCCAGTGATGGGTTGCAGCTGGAAGGGCATCCGCTGCGTAAAACATATGCTGGATAAGTTGGCGATTCATTTCGCTGTGGCGACCCCAGATTAATAAAGGGACTAAGCCGAAATTAAAATGAATGAATGAATGTTTAGAAATGTGTTGAAAAAAAACTTCTTTCTGTTAAAAGAATATAAACAGGGGGCTAATAATTCAGGAGGGCTAATAATTCTGAATTCAGCTGTATATATATACATCCCAGCATGCAAGTCAGTGTGATTAGTACAAATGTGAGATTAAACCTATTCGATGCATGATTTGAATCTTCAAAACAATACTACTACACGCTACAAAAGATCCAATGAGATTCAGTGCCAAAGTTCCATATCTGAAATTAGGAGATCGAGCTATCCAATAGTGTCCTTAAACTGGGCCAGTAACCCGAGCCGGACATCAGATCCACTCTTGAGCTGAATTATTCATGGAAATTCCATTACCTGGACCATTAGCCCACAGCCGAGGGGTTTGGGTCATACTGAACTTGTCAACAGAACTCTGAGCGAGACGTCATCCTCGACACCTAAATTAATCTGTTTATCACGTAACGATGCTGGGATAAAACGCAGAGTTAAACGCTCGACACTCCCGTCGGCTCAGATCAAATGTCAGAGTTATTGCTAAAGTTACTCCTGTGGTTTTGCCCACACACTCATAAAAAAGAGAAGATTTACATTGCCTATTCAAACTACTTATTAAAAATGAGCTGAAATTACACAATTCTTGAGATTAACTTAACTGATTTATGTTTTATACGATCCAAATTTGTTACATTAACTTAAACGATTTGTGTTGGGACAACATGAATGAATTGTGTGGAGCCCTGCATTTTTTTACAGTGCATATAGCCATTTACTGTACATCACACACAAGATCCTTCAACCTAAATGTGGGACTAATGCACTAAATATCTAAGTGTGCTATTAAAAATAATCTATTCATATTTATATATATTTCTAGGTAATGATTTATGTGCATTGTATGTTTGAGTGGTTCTTATAACGTAAAGATAAAGCTTAGTAACATGGCATCTTTATCTAATATTTATATAATATCCTTTATAATATTTCTAAAGGAGCTGTTGACATGGAGTTGAACCAGATTTTGGTAAAAACCAAAACAATACAAACATATAAATAAAAACGAAACCCAAAAAATCTGGAAAATGAGTTGTGTGTAATAAATATGGAATGACACAAGGAGAAAGTGCTGAACTATTGAAATGAATTTAAAGGACACCTATTTTACCCCTTTTTCAAGATTTAAGATAAGTCTTTTGTGTCTCCAGAATGTGTCTGTAAAGTTTCAGCTCAAAACACGTTTAACACACTGTAGCTGTTTCTGTGGCCTGTGCCTTTAATGCTGGTTCTCCCCGCCCACCGTTCCCACGTGCATGTCAGAGTGTGCCTCAAGCTCCACCTCTGCTGGGTCAGATAACAGACAGACATGAAGGAAGCAGATCTCACGTAACGTTTGTGAGAAATACTACAGTAAGAACTTTACCAATGATTATCTGATGTATTTGTTGTGGAGTTAATTCAAGCCTTTCTGCAACGATGAGTCTCACACAATGTCGTTACAAAGTTCACGCACACACACACAGCGGACAGACACACAGTGCGTGTTTAACTTTGCACTGTTTTTGCACAGCAAATGTGACAGGACAGGACAGGACACACGTTAATATCCACTGCTGTATGGAAATCCATTGTGTTAATGTACAAAATAAACCTGATTTAACGTCCACAAAGCGGGATTGAAGCGTCTTCTTTTATAATTGTACTGACATGCGGCTGTGGTGATAAAGAATTCATTACACACATGCACTGTTTTCTAAACGTTTTAAACTTGGAAAACTCATTCTTGATCACATTTGATGATGATTGATGATCACAGAGAGCTGAACAGATCTTTTAATCCCAATTGCTTTGCGCACGTCCTGCCTTGTTGATATGATTATACAGTTGACTACGGAGACATGTTAATACGCGGCTGTCAATCAATTCGGTGGGCGGGGAAACCGCACTCCTACGTCAAGTTGCGGTCGGTCAGGAAATTTTAAAAAAGAGACTTATTGTCTTTATATCACCCCAATAAGACTGTGGACAGCTTACAAAAGATGATTTTCATCATAGGTGCCCTTTAATACTGTATATTAAAGGGCCTTGTTTGGTGCTGGCAGCTTAAAGACGCCTCTCATATAGAGAATGAAGCCACATGCATTGCTCAGGTGTGAGTTTTTCACAGACTTCAACAGAGTGTAAAATCTTGATGCTTCTGTGGATCTCGTCTATCAAATCTGAGCTTTATTTTGTATTTTCTATTGGATTCGGTTCAGGTGACTGGCCGGGCCATTCTACAGCTTGCTTTTCTTTCTCTGAAAGCATTTCTTGGCAAGTTCCTTGGCTGTGTTTGGGATCATTGTCTTGCTGAAATGTCCATCCTAGTTTCATCTTCATCCTCCTGCTAATGTAGATGTTGGACTGACGCAGCTGATATTCATTTACACTGAGGAACGGCAGAGGGTTGCTGAAGAACTTCTGAGAGATTTCAGCTGCTGTCTGGGCTTTCACTGTCGAACTACACCTACCTTTCTTCATGTGTTCAATACTTTTTCCCTGTCATTTTATTTTATTACACATAACTTCATTTGTAAACTAGTTAGATTAGTTTTCTTTGCATATATGGATTTCTTTAGTTGTTACCAACATCACGTTTGCTTTATAACTGTTAGCTGAAAAGTTCCAAAAAGGAATCTTTAATGGAAACTCATTTCATGTATGTATATTGTAAAAGCTGTGCTTTTATGCATGATGTGTTACATTGACGCACAAACAAATTGGTAAATTCCACATCAATAATTAGAAAAGAACAATAAGACATTGAATTAAACATGACATATTGAAGAAAAGGTAAAGCACTAATAATATCATCATTAATAATCACTATTAATATTATTTACTGTACATCGTACTCACAACAGTCCAAATATAGCTGTCAATCTCATTCTAGTGCTCATCTTTGGTAAAAATCCAGAAGTTTTTAACTTTTCGCATAATTTGTGGAGTCATTGCACTCTAAAAATGCTGGGTTATTTTAACTCAGTGTTGGGTCAATTATAGACAAACCCTATGTTGGATTACATATTTCATTCATTCATTCTCTTTTCGGCTTAGTCCCTTTATAAATTTGGGGTTGCCACAGTGGAATGAACCGCCAACTTATCCAGCATATGTTTTACGCAGCGGATGCCCTTCCAGCTGCAACCAATCACTGGGAAACACTCATACACACTTATTCACACTCATACACTATGAACAATTTAGCTTACCCAATTCACCTATAGCGCATGTCTTTGGACTGTGGGGGAAACCGGAGCACCCGGAGGAAACCCACGCCAACATGGGGAGAACATGCAAACTCCACACAGAAATGCCAACTGACCCAGCCGAGGTTCAAGCCAGCGACCTTCTTGCTGTGAGGCAACAGCGCTACCCACTGCTCCACAGTGCTGTCTTACATATTTCAATTAAGTTTAAAATAAAATTTTAAATTGGGTCCATATTTGACCCAGCATTGTGTTAAAGCAATCCAGCATTCTTAAGAGTGTATGTGAACATTTTATTTAAAAGATTGGATATGTCATGGCCTCACAGTGGCGAAGTGGGTAGCACGCTCGCCTCACAGCAAGAAGGTCGCTGGTTCGAGCCTCGGCTGGGTCAGTTGGCGTTTCTGTGTGGAGTTTGCATGTTCTCCCTGTGTTGGCGTGGGTTTCCTCCGGGTGCTCCGGTTTCCCCCACAAGTCCAAAGACATGCGGTACAGGTGAATTGGGTAAGCTAAATTGTCCCTAGTGTTTGAGTGTGAATGGGTGTGTATGGATGTTTCCCAGAGATGGGTTGCAGCTGGAAGGGCATCCACTGTGTAAAACATATGCTGGATAAGTTGGCGGTTCATTCCGCTGTGGTGACCCCAGATTAATAAAGGGACTAAGCCGAAATGAAAATGAATGAATGAATGGATATGTCAGCATACTTAAATAATCTATCATAATCGACAAGAATTGAACATATACCAGTCAACAAAGTTTGTTTTGGTCTCTGCATTTACTGGCTCTATTTATAACTCATGCAATAAGACACCACATGGTAAAAAAATAAAAATACAACATCTGACCTTCTGCAATTATGACCGCTCTTTTATTTAAACTTATGTCTCTCATGTCTTTATGCATAGTTGTATTCTTTTCACCTTTATCCTTTCTGCTGTTAACATGTTATAGGGCACAGCAAATCTGCAAAACAACCCAGAGAGAGCCGCAGAAGTCCCCATCAGCCCTTCAGAGGAATTAGAGCATGAGGTGTTGAGAGAAGGGAAGAAATAATTGAAGAGGAACCCAGAGTTTCTGCTTTGAAACGCTACCTGCTTCCTTTAGAGTCCTCAAAACTCAAAGTCTGCCAGCAAACTACCACTCTGAAAACTTAGCTAAAAGTAGCTCATGCTTTTCCACTGAGTGTTTGAGCCTGTATTTGTACACTCTGAAAAAGGCTAGGTTGTTGTAACTCAACGTTGGGTCAAATATGAATAAATCTAACCATTTGGTTTGAAAAAAAATGTCATTTAAATTGAACATGTATCCATATTTTGGCTGGAAACTGCTTTTAAAAGTAGCTAATGTTGTCCTTCCATTGCATGTTTTATGCTTTTGTTTTATGTTTGAGGCTGTATTTGTACACTATGGATAAAAAGTTAAGTTGTCGTAAGCCAGCGTTGCATTAAGTATGGACGAACCCAACCACTGGGTTAACCATTGGTCTTAAAAAGTGTCATTTATGTTTAACTGAAAAAAATAACCCAACATTGTGCAACATGTATTCATATTTTGGCTGGGTTACAACAACAGTATTTCTAGAGTGTACTACTGTTTACAAAACTGAAAACTGCTTTTAAAAGTAGCTAATGCTGTCCTGCCATTGTATGTTTTATGCTTATCCATTGATCAAGAGTGTTTAAGGCTGTATGAAAAAAAGCTGAGTTGTCGTAAGCCAGCGTTGGGTCAAGTACGGACAAACCCAACCATTGGTTTAAAAAGTGTCTTAAAAGGTGTCATTTAAATTGAATTGAAAACATTAACCCAACACGGTCCAACATTTGTCCATATTTGGGTTACAACAATGCATTTGCAGTCCAATGCGATCCAGTGTACTACGGTTTAAAGACTTTCAAAAATAATGAGTACTTTTCTTTCCTTGTATGATTTTGTTGTTGTTGTTGTTGTTGTTTTTCCATTGTGTTTGAGGCTGGCCATTCACGTTTGTTGTTGTAGTTTTGTCAGTCTATTCAGTGTTCATGAACATACAAACATAAACCTTGGATACACAATGGGGAAACAGGCTACGATAGAAGAAAACAAACAAATACAATGCTGGGTTGTCTTACTGTAACCTGTTGTTGGGTCAAATATGGACAAATACAAACCAACTTTTGTGTTAAAAAGTCTTTCTTAAATTTAGTCCATATTTGAGCCGAAATTGAGTAATTTTATTATTCAATTTAACCCAATTTTGGGTCAAATAAGCAGTGTAAAAGTCCACACAATTCCTTCATGTTGTCCCAACACAAATCGATTAAGTTAACTTAATCATTTTTACAAATTTAAGTCCATTCAACATAAAACAATTAAGTTGTCCCCAAAAAAGTTTCTTTCGTTTCACCTCAGTAGTTAAAACAAGCAGCAAAAGTCATTTTTGAGTGTATGTTTTGTTTGATGTTTGCTAGTTTTCCCATTGTGTGTTCAAGATTACATTTGTATGTTTATGAACAATAAATAAACCGACAAAACTACAAATAAAAAAAAAAATCTAATGCAACCATTGAATCCCGACTGAAGATTACAGACCATTCACTCTAAAAAAATGCCATTTTTAACCCAACATTGGGTCAAATAAGGTCAAACCCAACCAAATAGATTAAATTAATCCAATTTTGTGTCCATATTTGGCCCAAAGTTATGTTACAATAACCAATCATTTATTTTAGTGTTAATCAAGTGCACTAAACAAGATAAACAATTCTTTAATCTGAATCACACACAGTAAAAACGTACCTTCACAAAAAGCTCAATATCAGGATCATTGCCCTCCTAATTTGAGGTCAAAAGTAGCTAATGCAGCCATTTTTTTAACCTAACATTGGGTCAAATCTAGTCAAACCCAACCGGATGTATTAATCTAATATTATGTTTGTTCATATTTGATTTACATTAGGTTACAATAGCCAATCATTTATGTTAGTGTTAATCAAGTATGCCAAACCAGATAAACAATTCTTTAATCTGAATTTTCTTTTTTAAATGCCTTTTTTTACCCATCATTGGGTCAAATATGGTCAACCCAACCGGATATATATTAAATTAACCCAACATTGTGTTTGTTCGTATTTGATCCAACATTACGTTACAATAGCCAATGATTTTATGTGTGTGTATTAATCAAGTGCGCCAAAACAAGATAAACAATTCTTTAATATGAATTTTAAAAATGCTGTTTTTTTAACCCAACATTGGGTGAAATATGGTCAAAGCCAACTGGATAGATTAAATAAAACCCAATGTTGTGTTTGCCCATATTTGACCCAAAGTTATGTTACAATAGCCAATCATTTTTTGTGCTAATCAAGTGCGCCAAACAAGATAAACAATTTATTATTCAGATATTTTTTTAAATGCTGTTTTTTAACCCAATGTTGGGTAAAATATGGTCTAACCCAAACAGTATAGATTAAATTAACTCAATATTATGTTTGTCCATATTTGATCCGAAGTTATGTTACACTAACCAATCATTTTATGTGTGTGTATTAATCAAGTGCGCCAAAACAAGATAAACAATTGTTCGACAAAACTTACCTTAACGAAGAGCTCAATATCAGGATCTTTGCCCTCCTCATTTGAGGTCATATCGCTGGAGCTTGCTCAAAAGCAGAAGCTGAAAGAGAATTGTGTGTATATCCGGCTTTCCCCTTGGATGCAAGTTTGCAGAAGTCTTTGTGTTGTTGTTGCTGTAACAGGTTTGTGGTTGTGATTTTCCCGGCGGTCAGCTGTCAGTGAGAGCCGCTGCGACTGTCAGACCAAAAATAACCTCCACGAGGAGCAGGAGAGAAAGAGGAGTCGTCGAGTGTCATTTACACCATCATTTATTCTCCAGCTCACTGTACCGCCGCCACCACCGCTGCTACTGCTTTATAGGACTATGATGAATCATGTTTCACTCCTTACTGTCAAAACCTGAGTCACGACACGATGACCTCTCGCAGCGCTGGTGCGAAAATCCAAACAGCGCCTATAATAAGACTCCTTACATGTCAAATGAACTCAATTCCAGAAACTTCCAGATGTGTTTTCTAGTAAAAGACAAAGATTAAGGCCAAGAAGTGTCAGTTTTTCTAAATTGAGATATATTAGTATCTGAAAGCTGAATAAATATTGATGTGAAAAATTGATGTGAAAAATGATTAGTGGACTTGTGGAAAAGTGAGTAAACCTGTTGCTTTTAAAACAATAAGTTGACTACTTAAATAAGCGAGTAGACCCATTACTTTTAAAACAATGTTGACTTTACTTTAAATAAGCGAGTAAACCTGTTGCTTTTAGATCGATTAGTTGACTTTAC
>CAIGQW010052388.1:0-10851 GCA_903798125.1 Danio choprae | reverse complement strand
GTAATATACAACACCAACCCTGACAATATACACTGCAAACTATTACACACGTTCATAAAAGTCACTTTTTCACATTTTTCTAGGTTAAAAGTTGTTGGAAGAAAGATCCAGATCCCATAATGCAACTCAAAAGCAGAAATAAAATCATGAATCACGAAATACGGAAAACTGTTAGTTACAGATATGTGTCCTCAGTGGTTAGTCTGTAAAGCTCTTGCCTGCAGTGTTTGTGTTGACCCAGGATCAGATTCTTGGGATAAACTCCAATTTCACGGACTTTCTCCGAATCCCATTCCAGACATTCCCTCCCACTGGCTGAGCTGGAGACGGGTCCCGCGTAGAGCCGACCAATCCCATCGAAGCAGGAGACTGATGTGTCTAACGCAAAACACACACATCAGAAATCAACATGAGTGTGTGTGCAGACATGATGATACAGACTTCAGATTTAACGGTATGTAAATGTCATATCGTGTTGAAGATTTCATATCGGTTGGCAAAAGTATCACGGTTATGATCACGGTTTTGTTCAAATGACCTGAAAATGTTCAATATACAGTGTGTTTCACACACTTCATTCATTTTCTTTCGGCTTAGTCCCTTATTTATCAGGGGTCACCACAGAGGAATGAACCGCCAACTATTCAGCATATGTTTTACACAGCGAATGCCTTTCTAGACGCAACACAGTACTGGGAAACACACATACACTCTCACATTCACACACACACACACACACTTATACACTACGGCACAATTTAGTTCATCAATTCCCCTATAGCGCATGTGTTTGGACTTGTGGGGGAAACCGGAGCACCCGGAGGAAACCCCACGCCAACACGGGGAGAACATGCAAACTCCACACAGAAATGCCAACTGACCCAGCAGGGACTCAAACCAGCAACCTTCTTGCTGTGAGGCTTCAGTGCTAACCACTGAGCCACCGTGCCGCCCCCGCCACACACGTATTCCACTTATTATTAGGTTTTGCATATGTAAATGAACAAACGACAACTGAAATTTGCAACTTTATGCAATTTTGTGGAAAACAATGCAAACATGGATCCCTGCGTTGTGGATTTGTTTACTTTGTGACAATACAGAAACTTTCTGTACTGCCTCTCTTTGTTTACTTTTGTCCCTGCCTTATCCCTATTGGATGTGAGGGCTAATTACGGTAACGTAAAAATTATATAAAAGAGGGTGTTTTTTTTTGAGAGAATCTGACCTCCAGTGTGTGAAGTGTGATCACGTCATCAAGTTGGGGGTGTGGCTCTGCCTGGGCGTGTTGACTTGTGGAAGCTGAGGAAGATGCTTACGAGCTGTCTTATATACCCACCGTACAACAAGTTACCTGTGTAGGCGGCATGCACCAGTCTTTTCCGTCGTGCAAAAAGGTTACCTGTGTCGGTGTGTGAGGACAACTGTCAACTGTCATCTCTGTCATTTGTCAACGTCCGTACTGCCAAGTCACCAGCCATTGAACTGCTGACGTGGAAAATCTTCCAAAGTTGCTTGGGTCAGTTTCACGCATACACTTACATACATACATTCACCACCAAACGTACACTTATTTTCATTTTACTATTGAAAGTTTTTTTGTTTTGTTTGTTGGTTTAATTGTTGTTTTTTGAGGGGAATTTTTTTGTATAAGATTTATTTAATGATCCTGGAATATTGACTTTCTTTTTGAGTGTTGTTTGTAGTAATCTTGTCATTTAATTTAGTGCATTAAATCATTCTAAAGCTTAATCGTATTTTCTTGTTGTTGTTTTTTTTGCATGTTTCTATATTACTTTTGTATGTAACGGCTGGTTTGTATAAGTTTTTTGTTTCCGCTATCCGGGGTAATTGAGATTCTTTTTTGGCAAAGTTTTAAACTTGTCTGGCGCCCGAAATCTTATTTATTCATTCATATTTTTTTTTGGTGTGTCCGAGGTTGACTGCGTTGGGGGAAGACGTGCAAAACGCACCGTTTCAACAGCGCCAACGACCCGACCCGAGTTCGAACCTCACTTCAGTAGTATGTTTTTTTCGTGTTTAAACATATAACATTGTTGGGTTACTTGTATAGGTTTATGTTTTATTTTGTGTGTGACCACCGTTACAACTTATGCTAGTATTATTTCATGTACATTGTTTTTTTGTGTGTGTTTGTATAGGTAATTCAAGGTTTTGCTTGTTAGACATGCAACTAGGAAAACTTCTTCACAAGGATCCGTGTTTGCGCTGTTTTTCACAATACTGCAACAAGGCTGTGGGGTTTGCAGAAAAGATCTAATTGTTATTTTTCTGACTGATATTGTGATCTGACTTGCGGTTTCATTTTGTGAAGTCAAACTTGAGCTCTGTATTCTCACACACTTTAAATGAAAGGAATAAAATATATAATATATAAGTCTTTTTTGGTGCTGGCAGCTTAAAGACGCCTCTCATATGGAGAATGAAGCCTCATGCATTGCTCAGGTGTGAGTTTCTCACAGACTTTAATAGGGTGTCAAAATCTTGATGCTTCTGTGGGTCTCGTCTATCAAATCTGAGCTATAATTTGTATGCTCTATTGGATTCGGGTCAGGGGATTGGCTGGGCCATTCTACAGCTTGATTTTCTTTCTCTGAAAGCATCTGAGAGTCTCCTCGGCTGTGTTTTGGATCATTGTCTTGCTGAAATGTCCACCCTGGTTTCATCTTCATCCTCCTGTAATGTAGATGTTGGACTGAAGCAGCTGATGTTCATTTACACTGAGGAAGGGCAGAGGCTTGCTGAAGAACTACTGAGAGATTTCAGCTGCTGTCTGGGCTTTCACTGCTGAAATACACCTCCCTTTCTTCATCTGTTCAATACTTTTTCCCTGCGTCATTTCATTTTATTACGCATAACTTCATTTGTATACAATTAGATTTGTTATCCTTGCGTATATGGATTTCTTTAATTATTACCAACATCCGGTGAAAATATCAAGTCAACGGCACCTTTAGAAATATGTTTTCTGAGAAAAATGGTGGCGTGTTCAATACTTATTTTCCCTGCTGTATACACACACACACACACATACATATATATTCACCTGTTTCACATCTGGAGCCGCTGAAGCCTTCAGGACAGAGACAGAGAAGATGCCGACCAGACAGAGAAGATACAGATAATCCTCCATTCAGACACAAGACACCTGCGCAAACCAGAAAACACAATAAACACTGCGCTTTAAAGGTGACCCATAATACCCCTTTTTACAAGATGCAAAATAAGTCTCTGATGTCTCTAGTGTGTGTGTGTGTGTGTGTGTGTGTGTGTGTGTGTGTGTGTGTGTGTGTGTGTGTGTGTGTGAAGTTTCAGCTCAAAATACCACACAGATAATGTTTTAGAACTCTCTGAAACTGACCCGCTTAGGCTTTGATCCTGATTGTGGCGTTTTGGTGACTGTCGCTTTAAATTCAAATGAGATTGTGCTCTTTTCAGAAGAGGGCGGAGCAACAAATGCCTGTGTGTCAGCATAGCGGCAGATTAAAAACAGGTTTAATTGAAATTTAGGTTTAAATGAAGTTTCCCAATACTGGGTTGCGGCTTGAAGGGCATCCGCTGCGTAAAACATATGCCGGAATAGTTGGCGGTTCATTCCACTGTGGCGACCCCTGATAAATAAGGGACTAAGCCGAAGGAAAATGAATGAATGAGTAATGAATATGCTCATAGTACAAATGTGTATAGCTGTTTCCTGATCAGTTATATACATTTGTGATCCTTTTCATGAAACTCTTGTATATTAAATAATCAGCAACACTTAATCGTGTGTTTATCTGTCATCCTAAAACAAAGCAACAAAATCCCATAGCTTAACATAGCTTAACATTCATATTATTATCATATTATAGCATTATATAATTAGACATACTGTACTTTTGCTATTTAGTTTTAAAAATTGTAATTTCCGAGTATAAAAAGTTTCTACATCAATATTTATTTTCAGTCTACTTATGATAAACTCGTGTAAGAAATGTGTAGCTGGTCAAACACATATACTGAAAATGATTCAAATAAACAAAATCAACTTATTAAATTGTTAAGAAATAAACATCTAGGAATGAAACCAGTAAGAGTTTGAGGGGAGTCTGCTTGAGGATTGTGGTGAGGGGGCGGGGCCGAGAGCCGTGGGAACGGAATGAGGCCGTGGTGTAAGTGAATACACCTGCAGCGCACACCGGCCTCGAATCCCACGGAAGGAGCTCTGGACTATAAGAGGAGGAACGATGGCAGAGGAAGCGGAGAGAGGTCCAGGCCTGGACAGTTATGTTTTGTTTGTTTTGGTTTAGACCGTCCCTTTTATTAATAAATATCTTTTTTTAAGATGCGTCGGTTCTCCGCCTCCTTCTTCCCGGCGGTCAGGTGGCTGTGAACTTCATTACAAGGATCAACATGAAAAATGAAAGATAGAAACAGATTCTGTACCTGCTTTATCATGGGAATTTGCTGGAAGTCTGCGCTGAGCTTTCTGGAGATCACAACAGCAAGTTAGTTCTGTAAAGGCCAGCATTAAAGGAGACCTATTATTCTGCTTTTGACAAGATGTAAAATAAGTCTCTGATGTCTCTACAGTGTGTGTGTGTGTGTGTGTGAAGCTTCAGCACGAAATACAGAACAAATAATGTTTTATAACTCTCTGAAACTGACCCTTTTAGGCCTTGATCCTGATTGTGGCATTTTGGTGACTGTCGCTTTAAATTCAAATGAGATTGTGCTCTTTTCAGAAGAGGGCGGAGCTACAAACGCCTGTGTGTCAGCATAGCGGCAGATTAAAAACATGACAAACGCAATATGCTAACGAGGGAGAGATGGTCACTAGTGTTTCTGTTTTTATCAAGTCTGATTATAAAAAATGTAATTAATGAATCTCCACTATTAGAAATATTATATACTCACACACTGCTGACACACAACTGTGCTTGAACCCCTTTATAAAAGTGATCTTTGCATAATAGGTCCCCTTTAATAATGTTAATGAGTGAGTTTTGCACACTTACACACACCGTGAGAGCTGTTAAAGCCAAAATCAAACTCAAAGTGAGGGATCCAGACATCTCTCCTTCACCTGAAACACAAGCAGATGATTAAAACCAGGCTGAAGGCAAGACGTTAATTAGGATTGAAGTCCACAACAAGATATGATCTCAATGTAAATTCAGGCATTTATATTAAAGGGCCTATGATGAAAATCTACTTTTGTAAGCTGTTTGGACAGAAGTGTGTGTAGTGTAGTGTGTCCACAGTCATATTGGAGTGATAGAAACACAAGTAGTCTCTTTTTAAAAATATCCTGATGTTAAAATAGGACCCAAATCCCAGTGATTCTGAGGCCCACCACAACGTGACGTAGGAGTGCGGTTTTCCCCGCCCACCGAATTGATTGACAGGCACCATGTCTCCATAATAACATGTATACACATGTCCACAGAACATTTTATGCAGAGAAACTGGGATTAATATGTTACAACTCTCTGTGATCAGCTGCAGCTCAATAATGAATTGTATAAGTTTAAATGTTTTTAAAACAGCATGTAAAATTGCTGCATGGTGTCAGTAAACATGCATATGTGTGTGTGTGTGTGTGTGTGTGTGTGTGTGTACTGCAAACAGCATTTGTGTGAGACTCATCGTTTCAGAAAGGCTTGAATAAACTCCACAACGAAGACATCAAATAAACTTACTTGGTATTTTTGACTAGTGACCTTATTTCAGCTTCATCCGAGTCTGTCTCTGTCACTGACTGCTGCTTATCTGACGAAACGCATGAGAAGCAGACACGCACGTGGGAGCGGTGGGCGGGGACAACCAGCTCATTTGCATTTAAAGCCACAGGCTACAAAAACAGCTACAATGTACTCAGACACCAAAATGGGCAGATTCTACATTATATAATAAATAATCTGATGGGTGTTTTGAGCTGAAACTTTACAGACACATTCTGGAGACACCAACGCCTTATCTTACATCTTGTAAAAGGGGTAAAATAGGTGCCCTTTAAAGTTATATAGCAAATTCGTCCCAGAAAACATCTGTAACTACTAAACATTAATGGTAACACTTCAGGTTTAAGTAACACTTCACACTATTACTACTGGCTTATTACCAGCCTATTATCAAGATATAAACTGTTTATTAGCATTTATAAAGTATCTTATTCTACACCCCTAATCCTGCACAATACCTAAACACAACTACTATCTTATTTACTATGAACAGGCAGCAAACTAGTCGTTTATTAGCTAAAAGTCTTAGTTAATGGTTTATCAATAGCGTGAACTGTACATTAAAATAAAGTGTGACCAAATAAATTAAATTAAATAAACCCTGCAGAGCAATTCGGTAAATGTTTCATATTTCTCAATTAATTAAAACCGCATGTATAATAATTTACCTTCCCCGTTTGTTCTCTTATCATATCATATCATGATGATGATGATGATGATGAAGCCTTTATTTGTCACATACACTTTTACATGCAGCGAAATCGGACCCCCCCCCGACCATACCCAACAACATTTCAGGGGAAGACAGAAAGACATTTGGGAAGAGAGAGGCGAACCCCCCCCCACCCTCATACTGTCCTTGAATTAGGGCAGTGTGAGATCCGGGGGGGGAAAAAAAGCCCCAGCATATATCAAATTATAATATATATCATACAGTATATATCATCTCATATCTGATCTAATGTCACAGATCATATATCTCATTGATGATATCATGTTTCATTGATTATATAAATATATCATAGACATTTTCCTATCATTGACCATATCATCATATCCTATCCTATCATATATCAGTGATCATATTATCATATCAATAAAACATACATAATATCATCAGATATATATGATATATCAAATAATAATATATCTCATATATCATAGAGTAGGCCTCACGGTGGCGCAGTGGAGTTTGCATGTTCTCCCCGTGTTGGCGTGGGTTTCCTCCGGGTGCTCCGGTTTCCCCCACAAGTCCAAACACATGCGGTATAGGTGAATTGGGTAAGCTAAATTGTCCGTAGTTTATGAGTGTGAATGGGTGTGTATGGATGTTTCCCAGAGATGGGTTGCAGCTGGAAGGGCATCCGCTGCGTAAAACATATGCTGGATAAGTTGGCGGTTCATTCCGCTGTGGCGACCCCAGATTAATAAAGGGACTAAGCCGAAATGAAAATGAATGAATGAATGAAAGAATCATAGAGTATATATCATCTCATATCTGATCTAATATCATAGCTCATATATCATATATATCATCGATCATATAATATTTAATTGGTTATATAATCATATCATATACATTTTCCTATCATTGATCATATATCAGTTATCATATCATCAAATCATACATATCATTGATCATATCATCATATGATTAAATCATACATAATATCATCATATCCTATCATATCACAATATCATTGATCATATCATCATATCATATATCATTGATCGCATTATATCATATCATTGATTATATCATGTCATATATGATTGATCGTTATCATACCATTTGGTATACATCATTAATCATATGACATATATCATTGATCATATTATATCATATCATATACATCATCGATCATAAAATCACATCATATTGATCATATCATGTCATATCACATGCATTTGCAGTCTTTGCAGCACAGATAATCTTCAATGCTATGCAGCTGGATTTATTTATAAAGCTCTTCCAGACCTCCATGAACTCTCTCAGTAATATTATCAGTCGAGTCAGTATTAAAGAAACTCCACTCACCTGTGTGTGAGATCAGACCAGATCGGATCAGATGTGCTGTGTGTTTTTAGCTGTGGGTTTGAAACACTCCTTTATAGAGGCAGCTCTCTTCTGATTGGCTGCAGGCACAGGAGGAGGAGGGGCTTGTCTGCAAACACAAACTGAAACTACTTCACGTAATCACTAGAATGACTCAAACAACCATGAATTCTCCATATTAGTGGAAATCTCCTGAGGCTCTTCTTCTGTCCAACACTATTTGACAGTCCTTAAACACTTTTAACCTAAATACACTTGTTTAAAGGTATAGTTCTCCACAAACATGTCCATTATGTCGTCATTTACTTACCTTTGACTTGTTCCAAACCAGTTTGAGTTTTGTTTTTGCTCTTATACACAAAGGAAGATATTTTGAAGTATGTCGGAAACCTGTAACCATTGACTTCTATAGTATTTGTTTTTCCTACTATGGAAGTCAATGATTTTTCCAACATTTTTCAAAACATCTTTTTTTTTTGGTTTGTTTTTGCTACAGTGAATAAACTGATAATCTGAGAAACAAATGTTGAAGGTGTCTGAATAATTATTGAACATTGTTAAACTGTGACAACATTTTTCTTTCAGTGATCAAGGGATTCACGAAAGCCTTCTTAAGAAATGTCTTCAAATAAATTGTTAAGCCTTAAGATGATCTCAGTTTCGTTCATAAGAATATGAATAAGCCAAGCGTCCTTGTTTAAATCAGTCAAATATTTTACTAGCTTCTTGGGTTTCGTCTTAAGAAAAATCATATGAAAAAGGAAAGAACATGCTTAAGAAGATTGTTTTGGGAATACAGTATATACTTAATGTTTTTTTCTTCAAAGGGGACCTATTATTCCTTTTTGCAAGATGTAAAATAGGTCTCTGATGTCTCCAGAGTGTGTGTGTGTGTGTGTGTGTGTGTGTGTGTGTGTGTGTGTGTGTGTGTGTGTGAAGTTTCAGCTCAAAATACCACACAGATAATATCTCATAACTCTCTGAAACTGACCCGCTTAGTCTTTGATCCTAACTGTGGTGTTTTGGTGACTGTCGCTTTAAATTCAAATGAGATTGTGCTCTTTTTCAGAAGAGGGCGGAGCTACAAATGCCTGTCTGTCAGCATAGTGGCAGATTGAAAAATCAAGACTAACATTATATGCTAATGAGGGGGAGATGGTCACTAGTGGGCGGGGCTTTCCCCCTCTGATGACACGTACAAAGTGAGAATGTCAATCAAAGTGTGTCTGCAGACTGATTTTATTAAGTCTGATTATAAAAAATACAATTAATTAATTTTCACCATTAGATGCTGCCTATACTCACACAGTGTTGCCAAACAACTGTGTTTAAACCCCTTATAAAAGTGATTTTCACATAATAGATCGCCTTTAAGTAAAAACAAGACGACAGAATGACATAAATTTCTTCTTAAAAATGTTTTGTGAGTTTGGAAAGGGTTGATCACAGTCTGGATCATTTGCAGGTCACTATAAGCCGTCGTTCCAGGAAATAAGTGGGCATTTCCCCCAAAAAACAACCACACTAATACACAGCCGCTGGAAAAACAAGTGGGCAGAGAGTAAAATCAGTTTCACGCTTACACATTCTGAAACTTCCAGCTGTGCACCAACAATCTACAAGCCAAATGTGTCCTCCATGGCTTCATTTCTTATGGCTTTAGGAATAAATGTAAAGTTAAGTCATATACAGAGTCAATCACAGTATGATATGCGGTGAAATGCTTACACAACTACTTGTGACCTTAAAATAATAACATTCATTCATTTTCCTTCGGCTTAGTCCCTGATTTTTCAGGGGTCACCACAGCGGAATGAACCGCCAACTAATCCAGCATATGTTTTATGCAGTGGATGCCCTTCCAGCTGCAACCCAGTACTGGAAAACACCCATTCAAATGTGAAGAAACGTCCAAGAGTGTCCAGTGGGTGTTCAAAGTGTATGTATGTGCAGATGTGCAAAGTTCAGATGAGTATAATATAATGATTCCTCATCATGGGGGTGGCACGGTGGCTCAGTGGTTAGCACTGTGGCCTCACAGTAAGAAGGTTCGAGTCTCGGCCGGGCCAGTTGGCATTTTGGCCAAGTTTGCATGTTAGTGTGGGTTTCCTCCGGGAGCTTCGGTTTCCCCCACAGTCCAAACACATGCCTATAGGGGAATTGAATGAACTAAATTGGCCGTAGTGTATGAGTGTCTGTGTGTGAATGGGTGTTTCCCAGTACTGAGTTGCAGCTGAAAGGGCATCTGCTGTGTAAAACATATGCTGGAATAGTTGGCGGTTCATTCCGCTGTGGCGATCCCTGATAAATAACGGACTAAGTCGAAGGAAAATGAATGAATGAATGAACCCTCATCATAATCAATGATGAGTAAGTACTGTAGGTGTTGGTCCATCAAACATCATTTTCAGGATCGTCCGGATATGATTCAGTGTTTGAGCCTCAGACTCATTGATTTTAGAGGCGTTTTCACAGCATCACAGACTAGGAGACACAAGGGTTAAAAACAAAGCTCCACACCCGAGTGACTGAGAGCAGCGGTAATCATCTCTGACGGACAGTAAAATAACAGGACGGGTTTTGGCAAGACTAAAAATATCGCTTTTGTTGTTGTTTATAAATAAATGTAGTGTATTGATGGAGAGATAGTGTAGTAAGATTACAGTAAGTATCATTAAAAACATAATTGTTTAGTTTTTTTGGTGTAATTTAGTTTTATAAAGTAAAAATGAGAAAATCTTGAATGAAAAAAATTACATTTCTTAAAAAAAAAAATTAATTAAATTAAATATAATGTAATGTGTATTTATATAGCAAATTTATCATGTATGACCATACACCCAAAGCGCTTTACAATCATGAGGGGGGTCTCTCCACTCCACCACCAGTGTGCAGCATCCACTTGGATGATGCGATGGCAGCCAAAGGACAACGGCGCAAGTGTGCTCACCACACACCAGCTATAGGGGTGGAGAGACAGTGATAAAGCCAATTCGGTGGATGGGGATGATTGGAAGGCAATGATGGGTAAGGGCCGATGGAGGGAATTTG
>CAIGQW010052376.1:0-10743 GCA_903798125.1 Danio choprae | reverse complement strand
CATATAGGGTTTAGATGCAAAAACCTATAATTTTCTTCTAAAATGAGCATTTTTCTTAGCCTCCTGTTTATGTTGAGTTACTTTACATTAAATAAACTTACTTTTGTCTAATGAGCTGAATTTCTGTTTCATCCGCATCTGTCTCTGTCACCGATTGCTGTTTATCTAACGTAACATAGGGGATGCAAACACGCACATGACAACAGTGGGTGGTAAGAACCAGCATATTTGCATTTAAAGGCACAAGCTACAAAAACAGCTACACTTGGATCTGAGCACAAAATGGGCATATTCTGCATTGTATAATAAATGATCTGATGGGTATTTTGAGCTGAAACTTTACAGACACGTTCTGGAGAAAGCTAAGATTTATCTAGCATGTTTTAAAGAAGGTAAAATAGGAGCTCTTTAAAGGTAACGAATAGAGCTTAATAATCGCCACATAAGTGAAATTACTGAAACTACAGGGAAGATTTCTGAAAACTTTTAAAATGTTAAAAGAACATTTCAGATGCCACATCTAATATATACTGGTGATAATATATACATAATTGATTTATATACATTTATTCATTCATTCATTTTCATTTCGGCTTAGTCCCTTTATTAATCTGGGGTCGCCACAGCGGAATGAACCGCCTATACATTTATTTTATTATATATAATTTATTTAATTTTATAATTCATCATTATTATTCTTTATCATTATATATAATGATGATGATGATAATATATAACATATTATATACATATATAAGTTATGTGTATTTTATTTACATATAAACACATTATAAAATGTATTATTATTACTATTATTATTATTAATGCATTTAAATAAGCACATTAAATCTGAGGCTCAACAATCTGTGGAATCTGCTGAGAACTCTCACGCAGATTCTGTGTGGTCCTGGGCATAAGTTAGTAAGAGCTTTAAAACAACGTGCAAAATGTAGTAAACACTAGTAGTCTGACCCATCAGATACTCGGATATACACACGTGCTGACAGATTAGCTTCCTGTGCTGTTTAATGTGTTTGGACATCTTAAAATATTTGATAAACCCATAAAAAAAAAAAAGAAATAAAAAAAAAAGCTTACATTATTATTTTATCCAAAACCGAACATTCTGTTTTCAAAAGCCGCTTTAATTGAGGATTAACTAATCTCACAGTCTAAAGAAAAAGCGATGGAAATAATGGCACAGCTATTCATATCCAAGACTATTAAAAGCACACAATCCTATTCTGTGATTGTTATTCTAGTAGCTTTCATATTCCTCTAGTAGAAGATGGATTTTTTGTCCTTTTTTCCAGATATAAAAACTAGTATGAGAAATCCCTTCAGCCAGTGGACGGAAGCGGAGAACTATCCACAGCAGAGCATTTATCAGCCCCCTAAGTGGCTGTAACAAAAGCAATGCTCCCTGGGAGAGAACCTGACAGCAGTTTTCCCCCTTATCGATCGCCACGCTCGCTCTGAGTGCTCCAGTTTATGACAAAAGAGTTCACGACACCACAGTCAGAAAGTCAATACCGTGATAAATACTCTCCTTCTGTTGGTCCCTTGTCCAGCACTTTACCAGGCATTTGCCATGACAGTTATTACTGCTGCAGTAAATCTGTGGCCAGTAGAGAAGAAAGAGAGAGAGAGAGAGAGAGAGAGAGAGAGAGAGAGAGAGGCGGAGGCTGGGAATTCCAACGCCAAATATATGAACTCATGACGCTGTTTACTTAAAGACTCGCGACGCACAGTCAATCCATCATATCTGAGGGTTTGATGGGATATGAAAGAAAAAGTTTATCAAGAATTTTTATAATCATGCAACCAATGCAATAGCAGTAAATACATTCATCAATATGTACTTGTTTTTTGACTTTTAATACTTAAATACTTACAAAAGTTTTACTGAAGTAAAATTCAACAACATATGTGTCCTAACAACAATAAAAGGGTCCATGTTTTGGGGATCTTTTTTTTTTTTATACCTGACCATCCATGACAACTCAATCACAACGATGTTACAATAACAGCTCTCTGGAAGCAACGATTATCAGTGATGAACCCTGATCTTTTTATTTTAGAAGGAAAATAATACACAAATTATGCAAATAATAAATTTTTAAGTAAACTATTCTTAAAAAAAAAAAACAACACATCATTTCCCCACGGGATTCCCATAATGCATTTATACAGTATTAAAGCAATACCATTTCCTGCCGTGTGCAAAAAAAAAATCTGACATCTCTGCCTGTTTAAGAGAATTAATGCAACTCTACGTACTTGTTTATGGTATTAATTTTCTTAGGGACACTTGTTTTATTTGAATATTTTATTTTTATTTAGTACATTTTCAGAGAGACGGCTAAGCCCTAATCCAAAATAAATCCGGTTAATGTTAAAATGGCCATGTCCCTCTGCTTGGAATAACATTAATCAATAGGGAAGATTACGGTGATGGAAATTAAGTTATGTAAAATGCCCCAGATTAATATATCCTTGCTTATTTATACATCTGATATTGTGAGGGAAATCACATTACACTGTGTAACCTCAAAAACCTGCTATAAGTGCCTTGCAAGAGAAACGTATCGCGTGGAGATTACTACTTTCCAGAGCGTGTGGCAAGACACTGCTCCTATAACATATCCCTAAAACCATCCTAGAGCTATAGAGAGATCATGGAGACTGGGGCTGTCCAGAAATGACAGGTCTGAGATCAAATCCATCCCTGAGGAGCGAACCATCACACTGGATTTATTCCAGCAGGATGTGCGTAAATACCTGGAACCGGTTCCTGTTGTCACAGACCATCCAAACACGAACAGCAGTCAAAACAGAAGCGTGCTGTTTAAAGAGCGGGGGTGTGTATCGAGGAATGAACATTTGCTGACTCATTTCTGTAATTTAACAACTGGGTCAAACTAAACAGCATGTGTTTCTCACCGGGGAGTATATTTACTCCTAAGCAGGTTTTAAAGCAATAATTCACCTAGAAATGAAAATTGTGTCATGCTTTACTCATCCTGATGTCATTCCAAACCTGTATGACTGTATGCCTTTCGGAGAAAAGTGTATTTTCTAAGAATTTGGATGAAAAGAATGTTCTGTTGTGCTGCATAATTACAAGAAATCAATATAACAATCTAATTAAAGTGATTCAAGTAAATTGTGTGATATACAGTATTCAAAGTCTTCTGAAGCTTTGTGATAGCTTTGTGTGAGAAAGAGATCAAAATTTAAATCACCATTTAATCATTTTTGCTGAAGCTCTATAATATACTATAAAAATCATTTTACATTTTAAGTAGGGATTCACAGATTTGGAAGCTTTAGCTAATACTAAAAACTATCTGGAAGCCAATAACCAATATGTAGACTATAATATAATATGTATATATAAATCTTGATATTATTTACAAAAATAAATAGCAAATACAGAGGACATCCAATTTTCTTTTAAATGTTTTAGCTGAAAAAGTAAACTGCAAGGAAACATCCAGATATTTTACAAATTGCAATTCTGATGTCCTGTTGCTGTTTTTTTCACGGTGAAAAACAAACTCAAATTATCTTATTGGACCGATAAAACAACCATTTATTGGATGATACCGATATGACAACCAATATATTGGGTCATCCCTAATAAGCACATGTGAAAATAAATGATATATTTTATAAGGTAGAAAATATATCATTGTCATGGTAGCTTTACAAAAGATACACTTTTGTACTTTAAATATACATATTAATTCCTGAAAAGTACAAATATGTACCTTGCACGTCATGATTTTGCCAAGTACGATGCGATCCTGGAACATCCTTTTTTATCAAAAATGTAACCCATACCCATTTCCTACCCCTGAACCCAACCATAACTGTAAATTATTCCCTAAAATCAGAGGGGAATAATAGTTGGATAACAATCATGTAGAGGTATATAAACCTAATGGTAAACCTAAACTTAACATAAACTGTAAACGTATTCCTTAATTCTGATAGGCTGATTGAAATGTTGTTCCAAGATCATCAGATGTTAATCCAGGAACATGTCCCGCTTGGTGAAATCAGGTTGGCGGTGGACCTCATAGTACTTTATATGTACAAAAGTTTACCATAAATGTACAAAATTGTGCCTTGTCCCCAGTGACAGGATTGTACCACGTGTATCATATTATATTCGAGAGCTAAATCAAAGATCTTCAGTGGATAAAAGTGTACATTTTACCAAAAAAAAAAAAAAAGGAAAACTTATTGCATTTTGTTAGATTTTATTTTGTTCCAGTAAAAAATGAATGTCACAGGTCTGAAACAAATGCTGAACCAATGAGAGTTGCAAATGATTACATACCTTTTATTTTTATGTGAACTATCATTTTAATCAAAGAAGCCGCACATGTAAAACTGAAAAAATTATCTCGAACATATCTGATTGTGCAAGCTAAGCTGGCTTGATTTAGAGTTACTTTAAGACCCCCTTTGCCTCCATGATTGCCCCCACTATAGTACCATTATTCGGAGACAATGCTTATTTGCATAAATAAATTTCACAGAAACTCAGACAGAGTTTTCTGCTGTTCATACAAGTATCTAAAGATTCAAGTGTTGTAGTTGTATATTCAGTTAAACTTAGCTAATTTGTCTCATACCACATGATTCTTAATTGAATGAGTTACAAATGATGGCTTCTTGCACTTAAAATCCTCAAAACATCCTGAGGAAAATCTCCGAATCAGCCATATGCAGCTGTCACAAAATAATGCATGGGATGGGCTATGGCTTCAATATTTAAGGAAACCTTCTTTGAAGTTTTTTATTTTTATTTTTTTAACTGAAGTGTTTCCATCTTAAGGACAGATAAATGTACATACATCAAAAGAAACCGCATCTAAACACCTAATTTGGCAGTTAAGCAATAGTAAGAGGAAATATCGCATTACAGTTCTGCATGTAGCATTAACAAGTTGGCACCATCTCATCGAACCAACAGGATTCATATCCTCGCTAAACTGCATAGGGCAGCCGAGGGCAGAGTAAACGGTTGAGACCCGTGTGCTGCCGTCCCCACTGCTATGCCTACTAAACTGTTGAGTGATAATGACCAGAGAGAGGGTGAAGAGGTGGATCAGGAGGTACAGCGAGATTAGGCCCTGTGTGGCTGCGCTGTGCCAGAGTGTAGTCATGCGTCACACCGAGCCTGTTGTTCTGCTTAGTCCCTGGAGTGAACAGGACACTCATGGCTCCCTCTGATAACTTGTCTCGCCATGCAGATGAGCCAAGACTACCTCAGCCCACCAGATTTTCACACACACACTCAGGCACAAACTTCTGCTGTAGATGCGTTGATTTATACCTAGTCAAACACACGCACGCTGTTTGCATACAAGCATAGTTGAAGACTGCTCTACACACTACATCCACAGTATAAACAAAATGCTCCTCAATCTTCTTTCTGGGCTTAATTTACTTGATAACCAGACAAAGGTAATACAAGTCACCTTTTTGGGGTGGAAAAATCTAATGTTAAATTAACTGGATTCTTAAAAAAGATACAGTATTGTGTTGCAGTCAGAATCAAGTCCGAGAGAAACAAAGGTCAAGTTCAACTCAAGAAAGGAACGAGACAAGACTGTCAATTTTGACTTGTAACAGAGACCAGAAGAGAGTTGAGTTTGACTAAAGACAGAAATAAAAAGAGGGTCAAGTTTGACTCGAGACAAGGAGCAGAGACAGCTAAGCGCAACTCAAGACAGAGACCAGAAGAGGGACGAGTTTGACTCAAGACTGGGACAAGCAGGGGGTCAGATTTTACTTAAAAGTCAAGAGGGAGTCCACGTTCCCCAACCCAATTCGATATTGGACACAGACTTGAGGAACAAGATTCTAAAAACTCTGACTGTGACTTGGCCTTGACAAGATCCTCTTTAGGTTTCACTTATAACTCTAATTTATCTCTTTTTTGGCCTTGGGATAGACTCAATTTGGTCTACAACACTGTATATACTACTTATTTCCTACTAAGATGTCTTAAATTATATGATATTCCGAATTAGAACTGGCCAGTATACACCATTACTGCAGAATAAATTGTCAATCATAATAGATTTTTTAAATTCCGTTTATACCACAATGTGTAAATAAGTGGCCATGGCTGACTTACGCAACTTTCATAATATCTGCAAAAATACAATAGTGTGCATACATAGTATATTTAACAAGTTCCAAATAAAGAAAAAATGGTCAGTACTTTTAATTTCTGAAGTTTTTAAGTTTATTATAACCATTTTTATTGATTTAATGGAATAACTACCCATTTAAATAACTATATTGTAAAACCTATTGTTTCTGTGAAGTAAAATAATTCATACTATGAAACAGAATGTTGGTCATACTGCTCACCCCTAATCCACCAATAGTTTTTCTAAGCACTGAAGTTGAATGGAATTGACTCACAGAGCACCCCAGAGATGGTTTGAATTTTCTGGAAATGGTCAGAGATGCATACAATACTTATGCATTAAATGCATTTAATTGGTGAGGAAACATTTCGAAATGCAGCTACAGTATATGACTATACAAACAATGTATTGTTAACATGTAGACCAGCAAAAGCAAAACTCAAACACTTGCCATACTGGCACAAAAAAAAAACTCAAAAGAAAATAATTTTGGGTGTATCAGAAGGATATCAGTCTTGCAAAGATACATTTATGTGGCCAAGTGTAAATGAAGCGTACATACTCAATCTGATATCAATTTGATCCCTGAAGCTAGGACTGGTGGTAACTACTGTCCCCTTTTTAAGCAGCATTGGCATTGAAAGTCTTTCACGGAGGAACATTCCACAAGCTTGTCTCCTCCATTTGAATGTATTCATCCTCTTAGAGATTAGCTGACCCTGTGTCACTAATATAATCTGTTGAATAAAGTCTCATAGAGACATTTGCATTAAATTCTGCCTGTCATCCTTAGGTGCTTCTTAGGTCCCAAACTAAGATCTACTTTCTGTAGCGGTTGACCATGTCTACTGGTTGGACACATCATGTTCTAAGCCTAAACTTAAATGTCCTCTTTTTTTAAGACTAGATTGTCTTGAATTATTTCTCCAAAACCTCCAATTTTCTTTGAAAAAATAAAAGTGTTACCTGGAGTGTGGAAGATCAGCTTATCCTGCAAGCCGAAGAACTCTCCTCTAATCCTCAATGTCGCTTTTATTCCACCGCAGAGTCATAGAGTTCCAGTCCCAGCTGCGCAGACCTATTCATGTTTCCTTGCCCTCTTCGTTCACATCGTGCCCTCCACTGGCATGCCACAATCCCTGGACAAAGAGAGCAGCAAATCTCTATTGTATTATAGAGCATCTAGGGTTACTTCCTAAGAGAAGACTTAAGGAAAAGGAATGGTTTGATAAGAGCGAGGCACTCATCATCAATCAGTCTTATGAAGAGTCCCGCACAAAAGGTGATAAAGCAGGGTTATCAGAACTTTAGCTGTTAATCCGGCAATATTTACCCTTTATCATAGCACTTTGGTAGGATTTAACATTCTTAACATCTGTCCTACCTATTGTGAAACGCTTAACTTTTGAGATGTGTGATCAGACGTGATAATTACACTTATGCATTTGGTTGACGGTTTTATCTAAACTTTAATTGTGTTCAAATAATTAATCTTTCTTGTGTGCCATGATGACCCCTGAACTCGGTGCTGAGCAATTCCAGCGTTATGGATGTGACATTTGCAGTAAAATCTTAAAACATAAATTCACAGAGAAAGTATATGTTAACATTATATTGAAACATCTGTTTATGTTTTCCAAAACAACTAACACAGACTTATGGGATTAGAGAAACATTATGTTTTTATATTTTAAATGAGGAAAATAAACATGGTTTATGTAAAAAAGTCTTTACAGTATACAACATACATTATACACAAATCAAAGAAACAATGCCAATCAAAAGGATAAGAGGTGGCTCTCTATAGAACAAAAATTATTGATTTTATTTTATTTAACATTTTTGCATTTATAAGGACAAAGCTTTGTTATGGATGTGACACCTCTCCGTTATGGATGTGACATGTAAAATTGCCACTTGTGTGACTTCGGTAAATCAAATATAATTGTTTGAAAACACTGACAAAGACATTCTTGAGTATTTTTACAGTAAATACAAGCTTACACAAAAAACGTAGAAAGGGTTTCGCCATTTTTTATTAAAAACTTTGCATGAATTGCTCTGCTGCTATATTTTAAAAAAGGGTTTTGTGTTGTCTTCAAGTCAATATATCATAAAACCCTTTAAAAAAATATGTGAATACTTATAAAATAAATAAAAATACGTAAAACAAGATGGATTTACTTGAGAGAGTGCATTTGATATTAAAGTATTTCAACCAACAACTTAAATAATGTAATAATTACCCTCAATACATACTGCACAAGTCTGTTGAATGTGCGCATTATACTGGCAGTGAGGAAAAGAAACTGTTGAATAAAGTCACGATTTTTGTTTTATGACCACACGAATGTATTCTTGTAGCTTGATAATATTCAGATTGTACCACTGAAGGCATATAATTTGTTTTGAAGATCCTTTTCGGTATCTTTCTTGACTTTAAATAAGTTGGGAACTGTGCTGTGTATAAGGGAGCTTTCTGATTTCACCTAAAATATCTTAATTCGTGTTCCAAAGACAAACAAAGGGCTAAGGGGTTTAAAACTATATGAGGATGGTTAATTAACAACATATTTTTCATTGTTTCGCTAACCTTTTAAGCCCTTTCAAATAATGCATTCAAGATAAAAACTCAAAGAACTGCCATTACAGTAAAAACGACATACTCAAATTAACGATACCTTCCTGAAAACAAGTCTCTATACTACTCCCGTAAACATATATAATATATAGTAAATAAATGACTTTATGAATGTCCACATCACTTTAATTGTATTAAATCTGTGTTTCATTTTATGATGGGAAATGAAGGGTTTTGGTATTTAATTATGGGGGATCTAGCAAATAACCATGTCCTCATTATTTTGGGCAAGAATGACTTATTAGCATTCTTGGTTGAACATCATTCCATCAGCAGTCAGTGGTATAAAGTCAGATTACTCTGTGGAACCCTTTCTCTTTAATTACAGTGTGGACAGCTTTTTTTCAAAGGTGAAACTATTCCCCTGCTAGGTGTGGCTTCTGTTTATGAGGAGACTGAGCTCTCTTTTTTGTGGCTTTCATGTGGCAATTAAATCTGTCTCCTAACACTGGGTGGCGGGAGGTGCTAAGACAAGCAAACGTCTGAACGGTGAAAAAAAAAATGCTTTTGGCTGAAGGCTTTAACAAACATAATTAATTACTCTAGACAGGTATGTATTGAAAACATTCTGATCCAAGCCTGTGAGCCATTTAGATCAGTGGATATATTCAAATAAGCTACGGCAAAGATGCAGAAAATTAAGCCAAATGTTTCTCAAGTTTTTCAATGTAGGAGGAAAGAAAAGCACTTTTACACATTGTCTGCGGATGTTTGAAACCACATTTACATGACTGATGGATATAGTTTTAGGTGTTGGTAAAGCAATATGCCAGGTTAAGTAAGGTTAAGCTCTATCAGCATTTGTGGCATAACGTTGATTGTCACAGAAAATCATTTTGACTTTTTTTTTTTATTTGTTTATAAAGCAAAATTGTGGTTATAGCAATGCACTTACATTAAACATAATTAGGGCCAATGATTCATACAGTGCTCAGCATAAATGAGCACACTACATTTTGAAAATGAATATTTGTTATCCATTTCTCAGTGAATATAGATAATATTTTTGTGCAAAACAGTTTCATTAAACAGTTATATTCATTAAAATAAGACTGTGGTCACCTAACATCTTAAAAATAGAAAGTTAATACATTTAAATTCAAACACAATATTGCAAAAATAACTTACAATCTACAAAATTTCAACTAAATTAAAACATGTTTTTGTTTTTATAGATTTACTAGAAGTTATTTTGTGAGATTAGCTCCAGATTTGCCTTTGGTACTGACTAATATATGCAAAAATACCTGTATAATATTGTATAGCATCCTATAAGAAATCTTAATTTAAAAGAGAGATCTGTGAGGGGTGTACTGATTTATGCTGTACACTGTAGGTTTTAAAAGCGTAAAAATGAATCGAACCAGTTAATGCTGCTGTAAGTGCAATAAAATATATTATTATCATGCTACTTTTTAAAATCATTTTTGATGCATATTTCTTTACATATTTCTTTACATAGTTTCTTCCTCAAATTACCCACACACTGAGGTTTTACCCCTCTAGCGCATTAGCAATTCAATTGTTCTTCTCGAAGGGCAATCCTGGAGTCTTCTGACACTTCCCAAATCAATCACGTTGTTTCTACCCTCTCGACAGAGATAAGGTGCAAAGAGAGCAAAAATTCCACACCATTAGGTCACTGTAAGAGAAAGTGTCTAGACGTTTATTTGTGTCTCGTGTCTCTCCTTGTGTCTTTGAAGGCGCGGGGTGGCCCCTCTGTCAGGTGTGTCCTGACGGGAGGAGGCGCGGGTCCGTGGGGTGGGGGGTCTGGATCAAGGTGTGGTGTTGTGCTTTGATGTGGGGCCTGTCATGCTCCGCTGCCTCCTGATGCTTCTTGGCTGCCGTGGTGTCTAGAGCCGCAGACCAGGTAAACCTTGGGCCTTTTCACACACACACACACACACACACACACACACACACACA
>CAIGQW010052375.1:0-12195 GCA_903798125.1 Danio choprae | reverse complement strand
AAATGAGAATGAATGAATGAATACTCAGCTCACATACTGTTTTTAGCTTGCTATTTAGTATGGAAGTATCCGATTTGGGACGCAACCATAGTGTATATGCTGCCATGTAAGAACTAGCCTCAGTCTCCCTCATATAAGGCAGGGTGAACACTATGTCACTTTTTGGTATGTCCTTGTGTTTGTCATCCTGTCAAATGTTTAATGTAATAGTGCAATGTTTCCAAAAAAAGATGCGAAAGGCAAGCGAGAGCACACAGAAGCAGGGGAACAGAGCGAGCGCTGTGATAAATAGCAGAAGCCTGAAAACGAGTCACTTGAGCATAAAATTAGATTTTACAAATGTGTTGTTACCTGACAGTTATTTGACAGAGGAGATATCGCAGCATTGGAATGTATATGAACATTGCTAATCATATTGAGTAAATGAGAGTCCGTGGCTTTGATGGCGACCGAGGGGACGGATCTTCATTCATCCCTCTTTATCACCGCAGACTGCTTGATTGGCTGCTGTCATTTATATGCTAATTCCAAATGCGGAAAGTTTTCGTTGGTTTCATTTGATCATTTATATTGTGACTTTTTACATGTATTTGTTAAATAAAGGGATAGTTCACCCAAAAATTTAAATTACACGATCGTTCTCCCTCATGGCTGGTTTTAAACCTTCTTCGATTGAACACAGAAGGCGACATTTTGAAGAATGCCGGATACCCATTGACTTCCATAGTAGAAAAAAATAACAATGGAAGTCAAGGGATCCCAGCATCCAAAATATCTTCTTTAGCATTCAACATGTTTTGAACAAGTGAAGAGTGTGTAAATTATGGCATTTTAGTCATTTTTGCGTGAACTATCCCTTTAATCTAAATGCAGAAAATTGGCTGTTTTTGTTGGTTTCATTTGATCATTTTTATTTTGACTTTTTACATGTATTTGTTTATTAGAGGCATAGTTCGCCCAAAAACTAAAACTACCTGATCATTTATTCTCCCTCATGGGTGGTTTTAAACCTATATGAGTTTCTTTTTTCACCTAAACACAGAAGAAGATATTTTGAAGAATGCTGGTTGACCATTGACTTCAGTAGGAAGAAAATAGCAATGGAAGTCAATGGATTCCAGCAACCAAAATATCAAAATATCTTCTTTTGCGTTCAACGTGTTTTGAACAAGTAAAGAGTGTGTAAATGATATCATATTTGACATTTTTGTGTGAACTATCTCTTTAGGTTGAGCCCTTAGCTGAAACAAAGTGAAAATCAGCATAGTGATTGCTTGTACATGGTTCTGGAATCGGATTGGCTGAGAGCTGTGTGATATTCTGGTGAAAATTCAATTCAATTCAATTCAAGTTTATTTATATAGCGCTTTTTACAATATAGATTGTGTCAAAGCAGCTTAACAAGTTCAAGTAAAGTCCAGGTTTTAGAGTTTAGTTCAGTTCAGTGTGGCTTAAGTTTCACTGCTGAAAGTTCAAACACTGAAGAGCAAATCCACCGAAGCGCTGCTCCACAAGTCCCGATCCGAGCAGGCCAGTGGCAACAGTAGCGAGGAAAAAACTTCACCAGTTGACGAAGTGAAGGAAAAAAAACCTCGAGAGAAACCAGGCTCTGTTGGGCACGATCATTATTCTTCTGGCCAAACTTCCTATGGGGAGCTGCAGTCTAGGCGCCGGCTGGAGAAGCTGGACATCCATCGTGTAATTTGCAGGTGGGTAGGGCACCAGCGGGAGGTCAGGCTGGCCCACAGGATCAAAGGTAGACTCGTTCGTCACTGTAGCCTTTCAGGAATCAGTCTCATGCACTCCATTACTCCATGGCCACCACGGTATCAGCTCGGGATACGGCCTGGTCCAGGGTACCTTCAGAAAACAGCACTGTATCACTCCAGCAAGTGCCATGGCAGAGTACAAAACACACTGTAGTTTGAGAAATTCTGCTGTTCTGTTCTGTTCTGTTTTGTCACACTGTATATACAGTATAAGTAGTTTTTAGATAAGAATGTAGTTTTTTAGTCTTCAAATATGTGGATTATTTATGGATTAGTATAGTGGAGTTTCCAGCAGCTGTTTATCGTGGTTTTACAGTAAGTTGCCTTGCAATTTTAAGTTGAGTCAATGTTTATTTAAGTTTTTTTACAATGTAGATGTACAAAAAATATGAATACTAAGTTGACTTAACTTAAAATTGTAAGGCTGCACAGCTTTTTTTTTTGAGTTGACAACTTAAAATCGTATGGCTGTGCAGGTTTTTTGAGTTGACTCATTTCTTAATCCTATAGTTGAATCGATTTAAGTTGAGTCAACTCAAAAAAAACTGTCTAGCAAGTTGCCTTACAATTTTAAGTTGAGTCAATGTTTATTTATTTATGTTTTTTAAGAATGTAGATGTACAAAAATATGAATACTAAGTTGACTCAACTTAAAATTGTAAGACTGCACAGGTTTTTTTTGAGTTGACTCAATTTTTAACCCTGTATTTTAATCAATTTAAGTTGAGTCAACTCAATTGTAAGGCAACTTGCTAGACAGCTTTAAGTTGAGTCAATGTTTATTTATTTATGTTTTTTTTAACAATGTAGATGTACAAAAATATGAATACTAAGTTGACTTAACTTAAAATTGTAAGACTGCACAGCTTTTTTTTGAGTTGACTAAATTTTTAACCCTATATTTTAATCATTTTAGGTTGAGTCAACTCAAAAAAAACCTGTGCAGCACATTGTCTTACCATTTTAAGTTGAGTCAAAGTTTATTTATTTATTTTACAATGTAGATGTACAAAAAGTATGAATACTAAGTTGACTCAACTTAGAATCATAAGGCTGCACAGCTTTTTTGAGTTGAATCAATTTTAAGTTAAGTCAACTCAAAAAAAAGTTGTGCAGCAGGTTTTCTTACAATTTTGAGTCAATGTTTATTAATTGTATTTTTTTGCAATGTGAAAGAAGGAAAACTGCGGATGTGTTACTTATTTATTTTCATCAAATTGTCTGGTGTTTGCTCCCTACACATGACAGAGATACAAAATTCTCAATCACAACCCCCGCCAAACGTTGAGAAGGGCAAATGAGAGTATATCTAACAACAAAGCCAATAAACAGCTTTATATTGCATTCATAAGTAAATATAGGGCAGAAGTGAGTTAGTCAATTTTCCCCTATAATCTCCATACTGGAAGTTATCAATCACAGCGAGATTGAGTTTAAGGGGCAGATCATGCGTATCCGTCAGACTCATTCCAGACAGACAGCGAGCTCTTCCCGTGTTTTCCTCTGGGGATAGACAGATGGGAATGGGATAACAGGGCAATACAGCGTCCCTTAATTGGTCAGTGTTGTTGCACAATGCTGGTTGTTTGCCGTAATTGTTTAGCGTGGGCCATTGTCTGCCATTGTGCGTCAGCTTCCAGGGACGAGTGCATCCATTCACGGGCATGCTGGGAAAGCTACAAAAAGAGCTCCCTCTAGAAATGCTCAGCCCGGCTCGCAGACATTCATCCAAAACATAATGATATTGTCTCATTGTTGGGCTTTTTTTGGCTGAGCTGCATTTGGCTGTGTGTGGTGCTCGTGTTAGCCATCACACTGCTCCAGTATGTTTGGGTACGAGGCACCAATAGAACTGGGGCAGTTGACCCACGGCTGTGAACTTGCCTTGTGTTTTAATGGATTTTTTTAACACACAGCAATAGGCTGGAGTCTCAGTGTTGTGGAAATCGTACAGTACATAAAGGAAAGAGTACATTTTCATTGATATTCTCAGTAAGTTAAACAAAATAATACATTCCTAAAATTAAATGTGTACTGTATGAGTGTGCTTTTAAACTAATAATATTAATTAACATGCTAAGAGTACACTTTCATGATTGCTTTTTAACACCATCAAATACACGCTTAAAAAGTGCATGACAAATCACAGTTTTTAACTTGTGTTTTAAATAATTGTTTTATATTTTGTGTAATGTTTTGAGCTGCTTATTTTCATGGGTCAGCTAATGTGTTGCTTATAGTTTTTACTTATGTGTAAGTTAATGAATAGATAAACTGGTTAATATTTGACTTCAAATATGAATAAAAATGTGCGTGTGTGTGTGCATGCATGGGTGCATGCATATGTCATATTCATATATTCTATTTAAAGCTGTATATTTATTTATTATTTTATTTTATTATTTATTATATATTCTATTTAAAGATGTATATTTATTTATTTATTATTTTATTTTATTATTTTATTATTTATTTATATATTCTATTTAAAGCAATTTTATTATTTATTATATATTCTATTTAAAGCTGTATATTTATTTATTTATTATTTTATTTTATTATTTTATTATTTATTATATATTCTATTTAAAGCTGTATATTTATTTATTTATTATTTTTATTATTTTATTATTTATTATATGTTCTATTTAAAGCTGTATATTTATTTATTTATTATTTTATTTTATTATTTTATTATTTATTATATGTTCTATTTTAAGCTGTATATTTATTTATTATTTTATTTTATTATTTATTTATATATTCTATTTAAAGCTGTATATTTATTTATTTATTAATTTATTTGATTATTTATGGATATATTCCATTTAAAGCTGTATATTTATGTGTTTTATTTTATTATTATTTATTCATTCATTTTCTCTTCGGCTTAGTCCCTTTATTAATCAGGGGTCGCCACAGCGGAATGAACCGCTAACTTATCCAGCATATGTTTTACGTAGTGGATGCCCTTCCAGCTGCAACCCAGTACTGGGAAACACCCATACACACTCATTCTCACACACACACACTCATACACTACGGACAATTTAGCTTTCTCAATTCATCTATAGCGCATGTCTTTGAACTGTGGGGGCAAGCGGAGCACCCGGAGGAAACCCACGACAACACGGAGAGAACATGCAAACTCCACACAGAAATGCCAACTGACCCAGCCGAGGCTCGAACCAGCAACCTTCTTGCTTTGAGGCGATTTTATTATTATGTATTTATATATTCTATTTAAAGCTAAATATTTATTTCATTTATTTTATTTCAAGAGTTCACACTTAGATATGCTTGGCATTAATAGCAAGCTTGGCATGCTGTCCCAGGAGAGAACCCTAAGCTCTGAGATAATTGAGGCCAAGGCTCCTGCCTGGTCAATAAGCATATAAAGGGGGTCCGAGTTCAGGTAGGTCTCGAGAGCTCCCCTTAGAAAAGAGAGGAAAAGGAGGAGATGGGGTGGAAGGGGGAATTCTTCCAAAACGAAGATAAGGCAGTAGGGAAAAATCAGTCTATTTATTGTAAGCTTGTATCAATCTGATTGGATTATTACTGATTACAGATGAGAATCCAGCCGTGCTCAATCATATCACATGCTTCTCTCGAAATTGGTTTATGAAACTTCACTTATGTTATTTATTTTATGATTTGTTTGTTTGTTTGTTTATTTATTTATTTATTTATTTATTTATTTATTTATTTTAGCTTACTGTAATAAATGTATCTAGACAAATCAGGTTATGTGAATGTCTGTCATTGACATTCATTTTAAATGGACATTTTAGTCATTTTCATTATTTCTTGTCCTCATGCCACTCTTACATTCATCTTGAACCACAAATGAATATACATTTTTACGAAACCGTGCTGTCAATCCATTGAAAGTCCATTTCACACTTCAGAAAATTCCTAAAGAAACTGTGAAAGTAATCCATATTAGAGTAATGGCACAATATGTGTGATTCGCAAGAGGCTGCTTATTCAAAATCTACAATAATAACAGGCGTAGTTTATTGGAGCTATAAAGTAGTGTGAAATCATGAAAGTTTCATATTCACCTTCACATCTAATGGAGCGGAAATCCTGTTCATGGTAATGTGTTTCTAAATGTTGTGTTTTTTATAATTACATCCACATTGTTGTATATCAGTGTAATGGAATAGCATTAATGTCCGTGTTAAATGCTAAACATAATGTTAAATGCTGGTTGAAACTATCATAACATTTATCCTTCATCAGTCTAATAAAACACAATGCAGGATTAGCATCTGTCTCTAGTTTAAGCTTGTCTTGGAAATGCCATTATTAGTCACAGTTTTGTCTTTGTTTTGCCCAAATTATTTTTGGGCCGTTTTAGTCTGGCTTATATTTAGTAGCAGAACCTACAACATACTGTACAATAATGAATGAGTGTCTTGCTAGACATGCTACGTTTGCATTTTTTCAAGATGTTTTTCCAGGCTTATTGTAGGGTCTTCTACATTTTCATTTGAGCCTACATTTTTTGTGAAACCACAAAAAAATGTACTTCTACATACGTTTGACTGTAGTTTCTAGGTAAAATGAACACTAGGGGGCAGTGTGACATCAACAACTTTTGTTCCTTTTCACATTGATGATATTTACTGGGACATATTATTGACAATTAAAGAATGATTATTGTGTAGTTCTTTGCACAACAGCAAATAAATACCACAAGACAACCTAACAAGTATTTGTGCTGCAGAGAGTTCTGGTTCCAGTCCGGTGAAACATAGTTCCACAAAAGAGATAAAAGCAATGTAAAATCAAGGTAAAACTATGGTCGCAGTGCACCTTTCTCTTGTGTTTCCTTATAAAAAACACCATTAGTTGGGTTTAGGGAAGGATTTAGCACCCTCTAGTGGATTTGTCATCTGAAACATGCAATGAAACGTACCTGGAGAAACGTATTTTATGTTTTTCAAAAAAAAACCCAATTGCAATTTGTATTTGAAAAGGTAACATTCTGTAGTGCATTTATTTATTGTTAACGGCCATTTGGTGATTTCAGTCATCATACAGTATACAGTCATATCATTCATCATCTCATTAGTGACATGCAGTTGAAACAGTCTCTCTGTCTGATGCTGAATTTCTCTGCGTGAGGTGATTGGACAGCCAATCACCATAGACAATGGGGGGAAAGTAGTGACAGCAGGTTGAAGCAAAACAGTGGAGTTCAATTACTGATACAGCACTAAAAATGTACTTAAGTAAAAGTAAAATGACACATTTTTAAAACCACTTAGTAAAGTACAATTACAGAGGAAAACGACAGTAATTTAAGCATTTCAATTCATTACTTTACACCACAAACCAACTCTGCTGAAGCTGTCAGTGGCGATTTGAACTTAGTAATTTGAATAATTTTACCCTACACCCTTTCGTTTGCTCACTTACATCAGTAAGTGGCATTATTTCAGACAAGAATGCCATCAAAGGCTTGAGAAGAACCTTCAGCGGTTGAAAAAAAATCAAAACATCAATTCCAAACCACAAATTCACCATTAGCCTTGATAAACAAATATTCATTCATTCATTTTCTTTTCAGCTTAGTCCCTTTATTAATCTGGGGTCGCCACAGCGGAATGAACCGCCAACTTATCCAGCATATGTTTTACGCAGCGGATGCCCTTCCAGCTGCAACTCATCACTGGGTAACATCCATACACACTTATTCACGCTCATACACTACGGACAATTTAGCTTACCCAATTCACCTGTAGCGCATGTCTTTGGAATTGTGGGGGAAACCGGAGCACCCGGAGGAAACCCACGCCAACACGGGAGAACATGCAAACTCCAGCCGGGGCTCGAAACAGCGACCGAGGCGATTGTGCTACCCACTGTGCCACTGTGCTGCCCGATAAATAAATAAGATTACATTAATTACATTGCTTTGCGCACCCTTACTTTGTAGCATTTGTAGTGCACTCTAAAAAAATGCTGGGTTCCACACAATCGATTTGTTGTTTCAGCTCATTATAAATAAGTCGTTTGAACAAACAGCAAACCTAATTTTTTTTAAAGCGTGGATTGAAAAGAGGTCTGCCGGCAGCCATATTAGCAAAGGTAGCCGCCGTAATGAGCACACGTTTTCTCTATCAGGCTACAACCCAAGAGATTAATTAGGCCGCCTTTGTAAAGCTGTTTCAAAACAGGAGAGGAGTTAATCGCAACTTAAACTGACTGATGTTAGAGAAAGATGCGCAGGAAATCTCCGATCTAAAGTTACGGCTCAATTTACATTCGACCCTTTAAAGAGCCCCGTTTAGCGCAGAGCCGTACATCAGCATAAATATCCCACGCCATTAACTTGTCCTGTCCTGTTTATTCACAGAGATTCCCCTGATCGGAAGCAAACGCCTTTTCTCTCTCGTTTTGATTAATGCGTTTCGCTTTATGGCTTGCGTATCTGGAAACAACGGCATTTTCCTTTTCTTTTTTCCTCCTCGCAGCAGCTGATCTTCCCTTTTTATTAAATCTATTTTAGTACTTCCGAGCAATGCACATTTTATCCTCTTAATAGTCAAATTAGTATATACTCCAGCAATTACTTAATGTACTCTAATGAGATTTCCCCCCCCACAAACAGCAGGATTCATTGATTTTAATGCGCCAGGCTCTTTCCAGGGAGTTTCTGCATCACATCCCTTCAGAAGTCAAGCAGCGCCGGAGTCATAAATAGTGCACAGGGCTCAACGGAGGCTGTGGGGCCTGTGATCTTCCCCGCAGCCGCGTACTTGAGCTCTTTTCCTCAGGGAGAATATAAGCCATGTTCAGGTTGTTCTTGACCTGCGTTGAGGTCTGACTTGAGAACTCTTAAATATTCATGGATCTACATGCTACAGACTCTAAACGCAGGATTGGAGATGTTAAAAAGAAATGCTGAAAAAAGCCCAAGGGTCATTCTGTGTATGGCGTAGTGTTTATCTGGTATGCTCACACACACACACACACACACCGTCAAAATCAGTAGGCGCTTTTTGAAAGGAAGAGGGTTGGTGTTTCATCATTTTTAAATGTTTTATTTTTATGGATATGTTAAATAAACGAGAGCCTGGGAAGCAGAGGGAGAATTAAACAAATCAATTGACTCAGGAATCAAAACATCAGAATCTGCCAAAAAATGAACAAATTCATGTAAAGTGTAAAATCAAGACACACTGTGAAAAAATGCTGCGTTGCACGCGATTCCTTCATGTGGTCCCAACTCAAGTCGATGAAGTTTACTTAATCGTTTTTACAAATTTAAGTGGGTTGAACATAAAATAATTAAGTTGTCCCCAAACGTTCAGTTGGCGGTTCATTCCACTGTGGCAACCTCTGATAAATAAGGGACTAAGCCGAAGGAAAATGAATGAATTGTATTATATATTATTTATAACTCATTTTGAATTTGTTAAATGTAATTTTCCATTTGAAAACACTGAATTTCTGGTTCTAAAAATCAACAAAAAACTTCAGTGTTCCATTCGGCACAACACTAAATTCACTACATGGTTGAGTGTATAAGTGAATAGTGTGTAAGACATAATTTAATACACAACTATAGTGTTATCGCTGTGCTTTGTGCGACTTTTCAGGGACCTAACGTTTATAAGAATTCTGCAATTAGGGCAGTCCTTAAAAGGGTAGTTCACTCAAAGTGAAGGGTGAGTAAATGATGACACATTTTTCTTTTTTTTTTTGGTTGAACACAAAAGAAGAGATTTAGTATCTTCATAGTATTTATCCTACTATGGAAGTCAATGGTTACAGGTTTCTATCATTTTTCAAAATATCTGCTTTTGTGTTCAACAGAATAAAGAAACTCATTAAGGTATGGAACCACTTGAGGGAGAGTAAATAGTGAGTAAATTTTCAGTTTTGGGTGAACTACCCCCTTAAAATGGCTTAATCAGTGTACTGATTACTAAACTAGGGATCTGATAGTATTTTTGGTATATAGTATATTGTATAGTACAAAATATATTGTGATAAACAAATTATCTTTCAAAAAAAGAAAATCCAGACCGATTACTTGCATTCTAAAAATTGCTGGGTTGTTTTAACCCAACTTTGGGTCAAATATGGACAAACTCAACCATTGGGTTAAAGCCAAGCCATTTAGTATTAGCAAAAAAAAAAAAAAAGAAAATAACGTTATATCCTCAATATAACCTTTTAAAAAAATTATGTAATTGTAATTGTAAAAAAAAAACTATTTCCTGATTGGTGATTGGTTCTGATATAAATAATGTTAATAAATAATAATAATGTTTAGGTTTTAAAGAACGTTACAGAAAACATGTTTAGTAGTGGTGTTAAGCACATTTAAACAACGTTAAAAATACGTTTTCATTCATTCATTGATTTTCCATTCCTTTCATTCGCCACATCGGAATAAACCGCCGTTTAAAAATACGTTTTTTCTCTCAAATCTTTCAATGAAATAAAAAATAACATTGTGTCTGACATGTGCTCCAGATTATCCGAATGCACTGCCTTTATAAGTTCTAGGCACTCCAGTTTAAGAAACTCTTCTGTAGCCCTATTTGTGGAAAGCACTACTAATATTCTAAATCCCAAATAGCATGATAGTACGTGAAATTGAATTCTGTACAACCCAAGAAACTCTGCTCGTCCAATATTTCTCCCTGCTCATATGTCTTAGGCTTCCAGACCATCATATCGCTGATATACTGTGGAAAAGGTGAAGCAGGTCTAACAGCATTAATCCTCAAGGGCTGGAGATTGCTCCAGATGTTATCATTTTATTGTTTTTATGGGGTTTCTATTGCACGCCCAAGTCAATAAACACAGAGTCTGCTTCTCCAGCTCTTCTATTGGTGGACTTTTCACGGCCGTTAAATGCATTTCTGGAAATCTCAGCAGATTGTTATGAAATGACTTTGCTGAGGAAAAAATGGCTTTAAACTTTCAAACTTGTATGCGAAATAAAAAAATCCTATCCACCAGCTATAGACTTGTGTGTGAATCTATTTTTTTTATTTTATCTGGGAATGAAAGGTGACCTGCAGGCCTTAAGGAGGCAAGGTGCCTTTGATGAGGCCATTTACTTTTCTCTTTCTCTCTTTCGCTCTCCTCATCTCCATTATGGCCTTGAACTTTAAAAGCCTGAGCTGTGACTGGCGGAGACTCTTTCTTTCTCCTCGGCGGATCGAATAGAGGTTCCTTAAGTACACAAGCGAGCTCGCGGACAGCTCTAAATGCAAAACACCTCCAGAGGTTGGGATGTGATGCCAGGCTTCATCTCCGGGTTCAGCTTTGGTTCATTTGACAGAGATTTCTCTTGTTTTTTTGTGTGTTTTTAGGGGGGATTTTCGAACAGATGGATGGACCTGTGGCTCTCGTTAGTTCAGAGGAACTGGCCTTCAAATTTGCTGTTAACAACATCAACAGAAACAGGACGTTATTGCCCAACACGACGCTAACGTATGACATTCAGAGGATTAATATCTATGACAGCTTTGAGGCCTCCAGGAAAGGTAAGCAGTGTGGCTGTGCTTAAATCTGTTAAATGTTAACTACTGTATAACACCCAACAATGACTGACTGTTATTGCTGGATGTATCTTGTTAACAGTTAAAGGTGCAGTATGTAAGTTTGACACCCACTGGTTGGACTAGGTATTGCGTGCCTAGGTAAACACACACAAGTGCAGGTTGCCAGATTGACAACATCAACTAACTATCGAGCCTAAAGGCTGATTCTAAATAAAAGCAACGGCACGCGATGGAAGGAATATTTTCCATTTAGTTTTTGTCCTAACCAACACCTGAAATTGGTATATTAGAAATGGCTTCTATTTCTTGCAGCTGAACAACAAGATAAAATGACAGTGATCACCTCAGGTACACCTCATGTGCTTTATTCATTGTTAAATGCTAATAATGTGAGTTTGACTGCCATTTTACATGACATTTTTTGCCGTACTACTGAAAGCAGCAGCAGATAGTTCAGCTCAAATCTTGAAAATAAAGTAAACCTTTTGAAATTGAACTTTAGAACTGTGACAAACCAGCACATATTAGTGATTCAGCATCTATATTTAATTATGTTAAAGAGGTTTAATATGTATTAATTAGATTATAAACCTTAGCATTTCGTTGGAGTGCAGTGAGTGCACTATTCTGTGCTTCTGAATGGCTGTATTTAAATGGTGTTGTCTGGTGCAAACAGCCAAATTGCTTATCTTTGCAAATCTTGTCACATAGCATGTTGTTATGACACGGGGTTACAATGTAACCTGCTCACCCAATGTTTACCTTCATAATATTTATATTGTTTGCTAATTAATAACCACCTCATGTGGAACTTTGAATCTGCGTCTTATCTTCAGAGTCCACCGGAGGTCGCATTTCATTTAAATAATAATAATAAAAAAAAATAAAAA
>CAIGQW010052374.1:0-13270 GCA_903798125.1 Danio choprae | reverse complement strand
GTGTGTGTGTGTGTGTGTGTGTGTGTGTGTGTGTGTGTGTGTGTGTGTGTCGCTCCATCTCAACAGTAAATACTGGTTTGATCCACTGCTTCTTGCTCCACCTTCCTCTATCAGCACAGGAACATAATGAGATCTCTTTAATATTTCAGTTGTTTCTCAGATGTTTCTCTTGAGATAAAGACATTAATAGACTGCCGTTTCCGACTCTCTGATAATAAGGTTTCGATCCACTTTCAATATTGACTACTTTATTTTAAGCAACAGCTGTTTCTATCCATCGATTTTATACACATATTGGAAAATCCCATAAAAAATTTAATCTTTAAAAAAAAAAAATCTAAATCAAAGCCCCGCCCCCTACTCAATATTCAGTTTCAGCTGGGAGTACATCAACATACTGAAATAAAAATCTCAGCAAATTCTGAGCGTCTGCTTCTGCGTTTGGATTGGCTCCTTCTCTGATGATGTCAGTTTGACGGTTTAGCCGTAATATTATTAGCCACACCGCCTTTTACTGTTAATTTGCTATGAGGAAATGACGTGGAAAAAAAGAAAGCCCCGCCCCCTACTTAATATTCAGTTTCAGTTGGAAGCACATCAACATACAGTTTCATGCAAACTTTAAACTTATCCAGGTAAGTCACATGACCTGCATTCTGGATTCCCCCCAAAGACTAATGTACGAAACACACTTGCAGGCAATAAGCAATAAGGGGCGTGGTCTAGTAACCATAGCAGCGTTATCAAAAATGGGCGTGGTCTGGTTGAGTTGTGGGTATGTTTGTTATGGTGCTTTCAAACAAAAATATTAGCAAAATTCACTTAGAGCACCTTTACAGTTCGTGTGAAATCAAATTGATCAGTTTATTTTGCTAGCGCACATTGTTTTTCATTTAGTAAATCCGTGTAAGTTAATCCTCTGAAGAAAATGGTAATCTTCAATCAAATACTGAGCATCTACTTCTGCATTTTGATTGGTTCCTCGTCTGAAGACGTCAGTTTGACGCATCAGCAACAATATTATTAAGCCATGCCCCTTTAGTTTACCATGAGGGAATGACGTGCAAAAATAAACCCCGCCCCCCTACTCAATATTCAATTTCAGTTGGAAGTACATCAACATACTAAAATAATAATCTCAGCAACTTGTGGTTCACGCAAACTTTAAACTTGAAATGCAAACTACATTCTGGAACACCTCCCCAAGTACTAATCTTCGAAGCACACTTGCAGCCAATCAGCAATAAGGGGTGTGTCTAGTAACTTGAGCAGAGATATTAAAATAGGGCGTGGTCTTGTTGGCTTGTGGGCACGCCTGTTTTGCTGCTTTCAAATATCAACATCGTTTGGCAAACATTTGCTAATTGCACCTTCTAATTGCAGTTTGTGTGAAATAAAAAGTAACCGTGTTTATTTTGCTAGCACACACTGTTTTTCATTTGCTAAATCCGGGTAAGTTCATCCTCTGAAAAAAAATCTTGTTAATTTTAAATCAAATTTTGTGCGTCTGCTTCTGTGTTTTGATTGGCTCCTTCTCTGATGATGTCAGTTTGACGCCTTAGACACAATATTATTAGCCGCGCCACTCCTAACGTTAGTTTGCAATATGGAAATGATGTGCAAAAAGAAAGCCCCGCCCCCTACTCAATATTCAGTTTCTGTTGGAAGCACATCAACATACCGTTTCACGCGAACTTTAAACATATCCAGGTAAGTCACATGACCTGCATACTGCTTTTCTTCTGCTAGCGCACATTGTTATTCTTTATTCTTACCGTTAGTTTACTGAGTGACTAATGCGTAAAAAGAAAGCCCCGCCCCCTACTCAATATTCAGTTTCAGTTAGAAGTACATCAACATACTAAAATTTTAAATGTGATATCAAAAAGGGGGCGTGGCCTTGTTGCATTGTGTGCGTGCCTGTTTTGGTGCTTTCAAACATCAACATCGTTTGGCAAATGCTATAATTAGCTTTTTCCTGCGTTTCTAACGATTAGCCAAACCCTGGAATGCTTTAGCATGATTCTGCGCGCGGTTGTTTGTGCTCTGACATGATTCTGTCACATCCTTTAGTCTCCATCTCTCCCACCGTTCTCCTGCGCGGACCCCTGGCTTTAAGGACAGCGAGTTTATTTATTCATGCCTCTCTTTCTGGTTTACTGGAAGTTGTGATGGCTTGACACAGATTTGCACTTTCCTGTGGCGTGCGTTCTGCTCGCTGCATGCGCTGCCCGCAGGAGAGACTCGCGCATGTTTCCCGGACGGCTGTCAGATCCGCTCACATCCACAATCTCCCACCATCCCAGAGTCCTTATAACCCCACGAAAAAAACAAAACACGCCGGCACAAGATTCAATATCTCCTCACAAAAAGAGCCCTGGATTCTCTGCGGTTTTTATAGCTATGATAACATACCCCTTGTTGACAATAGTTCAAATGAAGTCAAATCTGGAGATTTTGGTGTCTTATTTGTTTCTTTCCTGAATGAATCATTTGAGTCAATGATTTAATGAGCCATTTAGAAGACAGCCACGGCTTAATTTCTAAACGAATCAACTGTTTTCAACGAATCATTTAAGTCATTGATTCAGTAAGCTGTTATAAGACAACCACTTGCTTTATTTCTAAATGAATCAACTATTTTGACTGAATCATTTGAGTCAGTGATTCAATCAGCTGTTTATAAGACAACTTCTAAATGAATCATTCATTCATTCATTTTCATTTCAGCTTAGTCCCTCTATTTATCCGGGGTTGCCACAGCGGAACGAACCGCCAACTTATCCAGCATATGTTTTACGCAGCGGATGCCCTTCCAGCTGCAACCCATCTCTGGGAAACATCCATACACACCCATTCACACTCATACACTACGGACAATTTAGCTTACTCAATTCCCCTATAGCGCATGTGTTTGGACTTGTGGGGGAAACCGGAGCACCCGGAGGAAACCCACACCAACACGGGGAGAACATGCAAACTCCACACAGAAACGCCAACTGACCCAGCCGAGGCTCAAACCAGCAACTTTCTTGCTGTGAGGCAAACGTGCTATCCACTGTGCCACCGTGAGGCCCCTAAATGAATCAACTGTTTTCAATGAATCATTTAAGTCATTGATTCAGTAAGCTGTTGTAAGACAACCACTTGCTTTATTTCCAAATGAATCAACTATTTTGACTGAATCATTAGAGTCAGTGATTCAATCAGCTGTTTATAAAACAACTTCTAAATGAATCAGCTGTTTTGAACAAATCATCTGAGTCACTGATTTAATGAGCCATTTAAAAGACTGCCACAGCTCAATTTATTTCTAATGAATCAACTGTTTTGAATGAATCATTTGAGTCAGTGATTCAATGAGCCATTTATAAGACAGCCACTTGTCTAATTTCTAAATGAATCCACTGTTTTGAATGAATCATTTGAGTCAGTGATTCAATCAGCCGTTCATAAGAAAATTGTACATGAACTAACTGTTCTGAACAACTCATTTGAGTCAGTAATTCAATGAGCCATTTTGAAAGACAGCTACAGCTTATTTTCTAAATGAATCAACTATTTTTAATGAATCATTTGAGTCAGTGATTCAATGAGCCGTTCATAAGACAGCCATTTTCTTTATTTCTAAATGAATCAACTATTTTGAATGAATCATTTGAGTTAGTGATTCAATGAACCATTTAAAAGACAGCCACTTGCCTAATTTCTAAATGAATCAACTGTTTTGAATGAATCATTTGAGTCATTGATTCAATCAGCTGTTTATAAGACAATTTCTTAATGAATCGACTGTTTTGAACAAATCATGAGTCATTGATTTAATGAGCCATTTAGAAGACAGCCAAAGATAATTTCTAAACGAATCAACTGTTTTCAACAAATCATTTGAGTCAGTGATTCAATCAGCTGTTTATAAGACAGCCACTTGCTTTATTTCTAAACGAATCAATTGATTTGAATGAATCATTTGAGTCAGTGATTCAATCAGCTGTTTATAAGACAGCCACTTGCCTAATTTCTAAATGAATCTAAGTGGTTGCTAGGGTGTTGACAAGTTGGTAAATGTAAAGTGTTGCTAGTATGATTTAGATGGTTGCTAGGGCATTGCTGTGTTGTTGCCACGGTGTTTTAACATGTTGCAGTTGGTATTTGTTCTGTGAGTTTGCCAGGTGATAAGTTGCCAAGTCGTTGCTAGGGTGTTGACAAGACAGTGAATATACAAGTGTTATGGTGTTTAAGATGGTTGCTAGGGCATTGCTGTTTTGTTGCTTAGGAGTTTTGGGTGCTTTTGGGGTAGTTGGTATTTGTTCTAAGAGTTTGCTAGTTGCTAAGTGGCTGCTAGGGTGTTGACAAGTTTGTGAATATAAAGTGTTGTTATGGTGTTTAAGATGGTTGCTAGGGCATTGCTGTGTTGTTGCTAGGGTGTTTTAGGTGGCATTTAACATGTTGCAGTTGGTATTTATTCTAAGAGTTTGCGAGGAAGTTGCTAAGTGGTTGCTAGGGTGTTGACAAGTTGGTGAATGTGAAGTGTTGCTAAGGTGATATAGAGGTTTGCTATAATGTTGCCTAAATCATTCCTGGGGCGTTGCTAGGGTATTTTTTTCCCAATGTTTTCTGGTTCAGAGTGTAAAAATGGGGCATTTGATCACCTGATATGGGCAATAGTTCAGCAATACTCATGATGTGAGGATGACGCACATTATACTAGGGCTAGTTAATTAATTCTTCTCATTAATTAAATGCATATTTATGTCTTCACAGCTCTGGAATCTGATTGAATGATGGGGAGCCTTGAAAATCCAGCGTTTAATGAGGGCTGAACTGAGCCAGCCAATCAGTTCTGGCTCTCCGCCGACTGACGCAGCCGGCTGACCAATAGCATCGCGGATGTGTGTGAGGTGGGCGGGGCCTGAGTGCTGGAGCGGCGGCGTTCTGGAGCGAGCGCTCAGAGAGAGAGGAGAGACAGCGCTCCGTCCGCTGCTCTGATCCTGCTGCGCGACTCTCTCACTGCAGCTCTGCATGCCAGTGTGTGTGTGAGCGTGTGTGTGTGAGCGTGCGCATGTGTGTCTGTGTGTTCATGTATGCCAGCAGCAGCTGCATCGCTCCTTCATCCTCTTCATCTTCATCCTGCGTTAAGAGTGATTTCTTGGTGTCGGTGCACGATCCTGCTCATCTGTTGCCGTGGTGATGGGCTGTCGACTGTCAGGGCCGTGGATGGGCGACGGGATGGGGGTGAGTCCGGTGTGTGTGTGTGTGTGTAAATGTGCATGATTGTGTGTTGATGGTGATGAAGAGTGACACTGATGCTGATACACCATGTCCAGTTTCAAACACACACACATGTGCCGTCACTCTCTCGTGACTCATGCAGTGGTGTGTGTTGGTATGAAGATGCAGCATTATTTTCATCATCAGTGTGTGTGTGTGTGTGTGTGTGTGTGTGTGTGTGAGCCTGAGGTTGAGTTTGGTGGGCATCTGCGCTGCTAAAGGGGGAATATGTTCACACAGCTGCGCTTTTTTACGCAGTCAACCTATAGGAGTGTGTGTGTGTGTGTGTGTGTGTGTGTGTGTGTGTGTGTGTGTGAGATAAACCCTATCAGGTTAAATAGACCGTGTGTGTGTGAACGCACGAGATTCAGACTAAAATTAATCAGCAAGCCTTCCGGTCACTGCGTTTGTGTGCTGATTGTGTGTGGTTCAGGTTCACGGTCGGGATTTGACTCACCTGCAGAAACGAGAGGCCTTCCGTATACTGGCCAGCTATGAGCAGCCAATCACGCTTCAGATTGAGGGCCGGGGGCGGAGCCTGCAGTATAACCGGACGACGGATTGCAGCACGCAGACGGAGCGGCCGTGGGACCCTCTGCGCCCGCACTCCTGCACGCTGCCACGCCTGCCGCCCGCAGACAGGTGAGACACACCTGAGACTCACTGTTGCCACCTGCAGGACAAACACAAACATACACATGAGCACTGTGCACTGATAGGGCTGACAATATATCTGCTTGTTAAGTGTGACCTCATGTGAAGCAGCTTCTGATAGGGCTGTGCAATTAATCGAAATTCAGTTTTGGCTTCCAACGATTATGAAGAAACATTAATGGAGATGAAACCATTATTGCGTCATATCCCGCGCCCTTTCCAGCAGTACGCATTCGTTCCAATGCAAAACACATTTTCACATGAATATTAGTAAAAGCATGTGCTGTTATGGGACTTTTGCAGCATGGGACGCGCTTCATTTATTGATGTGTATTCAATTCATTCATGTTTTTAAAAGCGCAAAAGAAAATGCATACTGTTGTGTGTGTGTGTGTGTGTGTGTGTGCGCGCTCAGAGACTTGCAGAACACACACACACACACCATGTAGTCCTCTTAATGGTCAAATACATGCAAAAATGTGTGTAAATGAGTTCATTAGTGATTATTCACATTAACCCTCGTTTGTTATGAAGAAGTAACTGAACATAAAGAACTGCATGTGAAAGTGAAACCATAAATTGGAACTGCACTGCTCTTAAAGCGACAGTACACTATATTCCTGCTGCTCAAACAACAAAAGACAAGGAGAAAATCACTCAGTGCTCTCGACTGAAGGACTGCTGTAGCTTTAATAAGAAACAAATCAACAAATGTCCAAAACATTTTGCACACATGCCCCACTGATAATCATTTTAAATAATCGTGATTACCATTAGGCATGGCATGATAACCGCGTTATAGAAGGTTTACCGTGATTTGGAAAAGTCAAGGTTTTAAAACCGCCAGAATTTTCGGATATACCATTCCTACGGTATATGTAGAGGTGTTTTTTTCCTACTATTTTATTTATGGGTATTTTATTTAGCGGCTCACAACCCACGGTTCAGAACGCACGTGACCCGCGCAGATTAATAGCCTTTTTTTGAACTTGTAGGTTAATCCAACATTTATAACAATTGCAGAGAGATCGCCTCCCGCATCACTCGAATCACGTGTATGAAAGCTTTTTGGCTTCCCTGTAAATTATAATGATGACGGAAAACGCTGTGGTGGAACCTACCTAAATGCTGTCTTAGGTTATTAATTAAAGGTGTTTTCTGTCACTGTTTGTTTAGCCTGCATTAATGCATTCAGCGTAAGGCTGCACGATTACACATTAAAAGATTGTGATCTCAATTCAAACCCGCGCAACATGAATGATAATGATTTGCATATGTTTATTAATCCTTCGAAGCGCTGCGTTTGATCGATTAAATAACAATTAAATAACACAGAAGTACTGGGAGAACAGTCTATAGCTCAGATATAAACACTGATGTTTATGGTGAAGGTTAAAATCACCGTTTAATGGACCTTGACGCTGGTGAATGTTGTAGCAGTTACATTGTGAAACCAATAGGTGGCGACAAACAACCATCAAAGTGATGACCCTGAACGGGTTTTCAGAAATGATCCACCGATTGTTGAATCATTAATTGAACATAAATATGATCTGTTGTACATGTTATATTTCTATATTCAGCATTATCAGTAGCAAAGATCATTTTTCATATAGTATATTTTCCTTTTTATCAGCTGTTCTTTCTTGATTTTTATTTTTATGAATGTTACAGTAATTATTATAAAGTTCTTTTTGTTAAACCCAGTGGCTTTTGCAGTAATAGTGTTGTATATATGGAAAGCAAATGACATTAGTCTCCTCCCGTTTTTGCTGATCCAAAAAATGGTCCGATCCGTGACTCAAAAACCATACCATGTGATCCGAACCGTGAGATTTGTGATCCGTTACACCACTAACTCCAGCAGAAAAGGACCCTCCACATTCAAAGCTACTGTTACAAAATATTTTAAATGTTCCTTAAAATAAAATACATTGTGTTCAATGGGGGTCCGTATACCGTGATATTTTTATCCAAGGTTATCATACCATCACAATCTTATACCGGCCCATGCCCAATTACATTCATTCATTCATTTTCTTTTCGGTCCCTTTATTAATCTGGGGTCGCCACAACGGAATGAACCGCCAACTTATCCAGCATATGTTTTACGCAGCGGATGCCCTTCCAGCTCCAACCCATCACTGGGAAACACCGATACACTCCCATTCACACACATAGACTACGGACAATTTAGCTTACCCAATTCCCCTATAGCGCATGTGTTTGGACTGCGGGGGAAACCGGAGCACCCGGAGGCAGAACATGCAAACTCCACACAGAAACGGCAACTGACCCAGCCGAGGCTCGAACCAGCGACCTTTCTTGTTGAGGAGACAGCGCTACCCACTGCGCCACCCTGCCTAATTACAATTAAGACCAAAATAATCATGATTATGATTTTTCGCCATCATCAAGCAGCCCTAGCTTCTGAATCCAATCTCTCTATTAAACTGTACGGGGAGGCTCAACTAATGGTACTGATAAACATTTATCAAGCGCTGTTATACTTTCGACAATCATGATAGCAATATGTCTAAAATCAGATGGCCAGCAAGTGGTTATTTTTTAATAAATTGCTATAATATTGGTGTCTGTGATGCAGCCAGAGACTGTAGTGTACACTATGAGTTAAAAAACATTCACGTTAATGTGTGATATGATCAAAAAGTGGTCATAAATGAATGTTTTCTCAACTCAAACGAGTAGCGGCTTGGACCCGGGAACAGTATTTCATACGTCACCACTTAACAAAGCGGATATCGATAAGTCTGCCGTTATTTCATCCATCGTTTACTTTCGCAACATACATCGTTTATGGATATATTTTTTATTATTGGATGTTACGCGACAGAAATGTGAATAACAGCATGGTGAGAAATTTGCACACTTAAAAGTACAATGTTTATATTTGGCATTTTAGTTAGCGATAATTGATGTTGGCTTGATGAAGTAATGGAGCCACAGGGTAGCTGTGTTTCCATCCACAGGCTCACGGTGAATCGTTATCATCCCTACAGATGTTATATTAATGTTCTACAACAGTTAATATTGAGTGAGTTATGCGACTCATCTGTATCACCACAAAAAAATCATTAAATTAGCATTACTGATGAAAATAATATATAACCATCATGTTTTGGGACAATATTGCACACTAATTTTCTGTTGCTGCTTGATTTTACAGTAAATATGACATATCGACGCTGTTAAGGCGTTTTTTCCCTCATGAAATCTCGTGTTCAACATATCCTGCGTGCATTACTTATTCATTTGCTTGTGTACTTATTTTTAATGTAAGTTTAGTCATCTTGTGTTTGTCTCCTGTTATTTTAGATGCCGGTTATATTGCAAAACACTCTTACATTTAAAGAGCGGTAAATGATGGCTGATGGTTTTGAAGTATAGCAAGAAACATCAAAAAAACACATATTTGAATGATTTTAATGGAGATATTGTGCATGAAGAAGGATAAAACACATTGGTTTTGAATGTCATAGTTGTTAAATTTAGATATATCTAGTTACACTGCTTAAACTGGCTTCCCACTAGAATTAAAACTGAAATAAATGAGGTTTTCCCATCCGTTTCTCTGGCGTATTAAGTGGCCTTGAGGCACAGTCACGCTAGGGTTTGCATTCATGCGCATATGAACGAGTGTGAATGTGCACGCAAGCATATTTGATCTTTTACTGCGTTTTTGGAGGTCTCGTGTGGTGAAAGAGCTCAGAGTTCATATAGAGAAGAGATGTCTGCTCATTTAAGATCCCTTTGACTCTATAAGGATAGATGTTGTTGGCTATAAAACGGAAAACAAACATTTGTTTATATAATTGGATATTTAGCTGATAAATTAAAGCTGTGTTGAGATTTGTAGCATCTCATGATTGTCTGTTTTATTTATGATCACATTTTTAATAACATTTATAACGCTTACAAAAATTAACCATCACACATGAAAAAATAATAGTAATTTAGTAAATACAATACTTTTTACACCATACTATACTAAAGTGAGGTATGCTGTATATCTACAGCTTTTTGTTAATGAATCATCAAGCATACTGTGGTATACTTTAGCTTCTATTACAGTAAACTGTGATGAATTGTAGTATAACATACGCTATAGTGTTGGAAAACTACAGTATTGGCTCATTCTTTCTTTATATTACAATAGTCGTTGTGTTAACATAGCAATCCTACATTACCACCACAGATTAATTAAATTACTTTACTATAGTATGGTTAAAAACACTATGGTATTTACTTTGTTACTATTTTATTTATGTGGGATGGCTTTCTATAAAATAAAAAACATGTTTTTTCTGTGTTTACCATAGTTTAAGCATGGTATTGTAGGAAAACTGGTTATAAACATGTTAATCCATCTAGCATAAACCATACTACACTTTTACTATAATATAACCATTGTTAAATACTCCTGAGGAAAGTTTTCTTTCACGCTCTATGATTCATAATGGTATTTTTCTAGGCTATGTTTCAAGTGTATCTTAGATTACATGATGCTGTATGAGCAAACAGAGTAAAGTAATGATTTTATGAGGTAAACGACTTAATATCACGTACCTCAAAGTCAGTTGCAGCTTCCCGATTTCAAACAGGAAAATGGCGCGCGGTTCAGTGATCGCTGTAACGGCTCTGAACGACTCACTGCTCGAGCGAATCTGATTCAAACTGTGAACTAGTGAACACGCTAGCGAGTTCGTTAGTTTAGTGAATCGTTTTGTTTGATTTGATCAAAAATCCGGTTCACAAGAGTCGTTTTCGTTTGGCGTGTTCAGGAAAAGCAGCGCGCGAACGAGATAATACGTCACCAGCACGTAAATTTCGACATTTATCACTTTACTTCAGGCCAGTAGCCACCCTTTTTTTTTTTTTTTAATCAAAAAATGAACCTTTTTGCAGAGATTAGAGGTTTAAATACTGCATTTTAGTGACATCTTAAGCACTAATTTGTGCTGGATTAGCTTGTCGGATGGTCATCATTACACCACTTTCTGATGCAACACAAACACTTCCTACATTGTTGTCGAAGTGCTTATCATACTATTTTCTGTCTACAAAAATGTGTTTATTTACAAATGTGCATTTAAACTAAGTTATTCCAGTTTTATATATCATGTAATGAGATTAGAATTGTAGAAATATGAAAAAATACTTATTTTTTAAATGCAAATTTATTATCATCCATCATAAAATGCAAACAAACAACAACAAAATATTGGGAATCTGTTGAAACTAGCCTATAGGCGAATAACAACACTGGCCAGCTCATTTCCTCAGTCAGGATTTGTCCATTTAAATAATAAAAGCCTTCTTTCATTGGTTATTTCATTGGTTATTCTTCTTAAAGCCTTCTTCTATTGGATATTTCACAATTTATGATGGCATACTGTCAAAAATGGGACAAGTGAGCTCATATAGGGGCCAAACACTGGACTTAGTCAGAAGAGGAGTGGGTCTTTCAAACCACTAGCACCCCCCTTGGCTATGGGCCTGTACTTTATTTAAAATTATCATTGTAAAGATTTATATTTTTTACTCGAATGTAGAAACGTGAGTTAAAAGTTGAACATGAAGGAGAATTCTCATTTTGCCTATTTTTTCTATCAAATATCCAACAACACACACATACACAAAAATTATTAATATTTAATGGTTGGTACTTTGCACAGTTTGGGCCCATTAGTACCAATCGAGCATCGTGTCACCGCCACAGCCTACCTGAGTATTGCTGCTGACCATGTCCATCCCTTTATGACCACAGTGTACCCATCTTCTGATGGCTACTTCCAGCAGGATAACGCGCCATGTCATAAAGCGTGAATCATCTCAGACTGGTTTCTTGAACATGACAATGAGTTCACTGTACTCAAATGGCCTCCACAGTCCCCAGATCTCAATCCAATAGAGCACCTTTGGGATGTGGTGGAACGGGAGATTCGCATCATGGATGTGCAGCCGACAAATCTGCAGCAACTGTGTGATGCTCTCATGTCAATACAGAGCAAAATCTCTGAGGAATATTTCCAGTACCTTGTTGAATCTGTGCCACGAAGGATTAAGGCAAAAGGGGGTCCAACCCGGTACTAGTAAGGTGTACCTAATAAAGTGGGCGGTGAGTGCATATAAGATGTGTGAGAGAATATATGTTATTCATATCTAATACAGTCATTCTCTTTGTGCTGCTGCTGGTCTTTATATCAGAATGAGGTCAGCTGCTTACAGAAGCTCTTACAAGCACAATAGCAGCATCTTAGATTAAGGGGGCGGAGCCAGAGACGCTGGAAGCAGGGGGCGTGGCTTCTGTTACAGCATTCACACACACACACACATAAATGATGTGTTCCTCTCTCTCAGGCCGTACTACAACCACATGACCCTTCCTGCACACCGTAGAGAGGGAAGCAGGTACGAATACCTGCCCAACACACCCCGAGACCTGGAGCTCAGAGAACGCCTGGCCTACCATGTGAGTTATTAACACATTATAACTGTTCATTACTATAATCATATGTAGTGCAGGTGAAGTGACAGGGCTCACATTATGATTATTAATGTCCTCCAAATGCTGACTGCTATACAATGACAAGCATAAATGAGTATTTAAAAGCAGTTACTGTGTGTTGTGTTAGGAAATGATGCATTGCATGTGTGTGTGTGTGTAGTCTTTATACGTGTGTGTGTGTGTGTGTGTGTGTGTGTTCTCTGTATGTATTTCTGTTTGAACGTGTGTGTTCTGTATGTGTGTGTTGTCTGTGTGCATGTGGATGTTTGTGTTCTGTATGTGAGTATGCCTTATGTGTGTACATTCTGAATGTTTGTGTGTGTTTCTGTATGTGTGTGTGTGTGTGCGTGCCTGTGTTCTTTATGTATATGTGTTATGTACATGTATGTGTGCGTGCATGTGTGTGTTCTATGTATGTTTGTGTGTGTTTCTGTGTTCTGTATGAGTGTGTGTGTGTGTGCGTTCGTTCTGTATGTGGTTCTGTATGTGTGTGTCCGTTCTGTATGTGCGTGTACGTATGTGTGTGTTCTGTATGTTTGTGGGCATTCTGTATATGTTTCTGTGTTCTCTGTGTGTGTGTTCTGCATATGTGTGCATGCATTCTGTATGTGCTTGTACGTGTGTGTGAGTGCGCTTTATATGTATTTCTGTGTGTGTGTGTGTGTGTGTGTGTGTGTGTGTGTGTGTTCTGTATGTATTTCGGTTTGAACGTGTGTGTTCTGCATATGTTTGCATTCTGTATGCGTTTGTGTTCTGTATATGCTTGCATTCTGTATGTGTGTGTGTGCGTTCTGTATGTGTGTGTGTTCTGTATGT
>CAIGQW010052373.1:0-17674 GCA_903798125.1 Danio choprae | reverse complement strand
TATATGTATATATATATATATATGTGTATATGTGTGTGTGTGTGTGTGTGTTATTGGAATTTTAAGGCCATTTTATGCCACTCATTATATAATGCCAGAATGACAATATAATATCATCCCCAATGCAAGTACACTTTAATTATAATTTTAACAATAATTTAATTAAGTAATTTTAACAATTTAATAATTAGGCATTGGAATCAGAATGTGAAAATGCATATCTAAATAAGGTAGCATTCAGAAAAAACAAAACACCCGCAAAGAAACTCGACACAGAGGAACATAAAAACTTACTGCCAGCTAGCATCTCGGAAGTATTATTGAAGAGCAACACAAACAGCATGCAGAAGTATAAATGCACGACTATGCACAAGGCAGGCGCCGTGGGTCACACCGATCACTTGACACAGAAGTATAAACCAGCCTTTAATGTACAAGAAGCTAAAACTGGCTCATTCAGAGGCAGGAAATGGTGGACGTGCAACAACTTTAATCATAAGGTAAACACAAAACAAAAGTTTCCATCTGGAGCTCCTTCACGGGACTAGACACAATCGCTTCATCGGGCTCGCGGATCAGCAGTGCCCACACTCGTCATCGCTACAAAGCCGATTAATCACAGAGCTTGCGCTATGCGTCGTTGCCATGTGTAGTTACATTTTTTGAGAGGTCAGCATCAGCGTCAGCGTCGGCATCAGCCACGGCAAGGGGTCTGCGACCACGTGAAGGCTGCGCCGGAGCATACACGTGTACTTGACACAGAAGTATAAATCAGCCTTAACAGGGCAGCACATTTTGATAACGCCATTGTGGAGTTTTTTGTTTATTATTTAAGCAAATTGCAAAAAAAATATTTGTTGTACTCTCTCATTCACTGTGCTTTAAGCCTACCCAACTATGATGACTTCTGCTACTGAGAAACCTGGAAATGTGAAAAGGATCCATTGATTTAAACGCAGTTGTATGTGGTTATTTTAAATCTAAAAAAAAAACATTCACTAAAAATCATTCACTGGCATTATATGACTCACCAAGGTCCATGGATTAAGCTAAAAATCTTCTTTAACCTACTGAAGAAATAAAATGTGACCTACATCTTGGATTACCTGTGGGTGAGTAAATTAACAGGAGTACCTTTTTTTGTGAACTATCCCTTTAAAACAGATGTTGCCAAAGTTTTCCTTAGAGGAAATCATTTGCTGGAAAAATATATATCACAGAATGTCACAGCATATTTAAAAGTGCATTAATATTATATTGCGGCACAAGTGTCGTGATAATATTGTGTCGTTGGGACTCCACCCCTAGACATTATAGAAGTGAGAAAACTTCTATACTGTAATTGATCAATTACACTGTAATTGAAAATTTTTAGGACTTTTGAATTTTATCTTGGGTTACAGTATAAGAAAAAACTAAAACCGGCAATCTATGTGTTTTGACAAGTTTTAAGCATAAATATCAACCTGTAATTGGTCCATGCAGTCTGTGCGGTTAATCTTCCACTCTCTCACGGGCAGTAAGCGCTCCAGGCGAACAGCTCTCTGCACGTTAGACTGGCATGAAATCATTAACTTAATTTCCTGCTCCTGAAAAAAATTGGAAAAGAGAGAGATTAGACTTTTAGGAAAAGCGTCAAGGAGGCAAATGCTCTACGGTGTATTTCTTTCAATGAAGTGGGTGAGATTTATATCATTAATATGTTCACACTTGGGTAACTGAAGGAGTTTTTTACTGAGGGACTGTTTTTTTTATAATTGAGTGAAATGTTGCAAAATAAAAAATATTTTTTATATTATGAAAAAATATTTATTAAAGGGCTAGTTCACCCCAAAATATAATTCTGTCATCTTTTACTCATTGGATCAAAACCCATTTGAGTTTCTTACTTCTGTGGAAAACAAAAATAAGATTTTTCCCCCTATGGAAGTCAATGGGTGCAAGCAACCAGCAAATGATAAGGTCATTTAAATTTTTGGCTTAAATATTTCTTTAAAGAAGAGGATCAAAAACCACAGAACAAGTGTTTTATCTGTCGCCTGTTGGAATGATAAATATGCATTTTTTATGTTTCTCAAGGTCTGGTCCTAATAAATTAGTTGGAAGAGCACTGTGAATTGGTTGATTTTAAGTTATTCATTAATTTTCCTTTGGCTTAGTCCTATTATTCATCAGGGGTCGCCACAGCGGAATGAACCGCCAACTTATCCAACAAATGTTTTACACAGCGGAAACCCTTCTAGCTGCAATCCAGTACTGGGAAACACCCCTACACACTCATTCACACACATACTCTACAGCCAATTTAGTTTATTCAATTCACCTAATAGCGCATGTCTTTGGACTGTGGGGGAGACCAGGGCACCCGGAGAAAACCCACGCGAACATGGGGAAAACATGCAAACTCCACACAGAAACTGCAACTGACCTAGCTGAGACTTGAACCAGCGACCTTCTTGCTGTGAGGCGACAGTGCTAACCACCGCGGCTCCATGCCACCCTTGGTTGATTTATTTATTTATTTACTTATTTGATGATTGATTTTTGAACATACAGACAAGAAATTCTGGTGGTTGGGTGCAGAATTGTGATATGTTAACAATTGCTGTTAATTTTGAGTTTGTATTATGCAGTATAAAATTGCATAATAAAGTGTTTGTCTACACCCTATAATAAAATAAAATATCATTTAAAAAACGTTCCCTGCCTTCAGCTCTTGATAGCGAAGTCTCAGTTGTCGGATTCGACTCCTGGCCTCAGAGGCCTTCAATTGTGCTGTGAGCTGATTTTGGCACTCAGCAGCGCTGGTGGAGATGCAGACCTGCTGGGATTGTTGATTATTTAGTTGTGCACACACACGCTTTCTTGCCACTGCCATCCATCTCTGCGCTTCTTTAGACGGCTCGCTGTATGCCTCATGTCGAGCTCTCTGCTGAGGGCACTTCTTCACAGAAATACTGTTCCCAGACCTGCGTCCTGCCATCATTCACTATCACAATTAAGACAAGAACATGATACTTTGTGTTTCAGCTGTTGCTTGTGGTAGCTGAGGTGCTATTTAGCACTGCTAAGTGGTTCTTTGGGTTATAATCATAGAGGAAACAATTGAAGTGATACACAGAAGGAAAAAAAATGTGTTATTAACAGTTTTCGTATTTTTGATGTTGAAAATTCAACTGTGTAACAAAGTGACTTTTATTGACATTTTAGTAGTTTGAAATATTATAATGTATAAGAAATAATATTTAGAGAAATAAGTCTGTAAATCAACAGAAAATGTGCTGACAGTTTATTACACGATTTTTGTACCGTTATATACAACACCAACCCAGACAATATATCACTTTAAACTATATAGGTACTACATAACACCATCTTTAAAGATATAGGTACTACGTAGCACTTCCAGTTCCCCTATGATTACGAGCCAAAGAACCAATTTCAGTTCTATTTAGAATCATTGGCTGTAGAGTAACAGTTAAACAAAAAAACAAAAAAAGTAATGGGCTATGATGATCCTGAAATAAAACCTTTTAAATACATACAGTGCTCAGCATATATGAGTACACCCCATTTTGAAAATGAATATTTTTATCCATTTCTCAGTGAATATGGGTTATATATATTAGTGCATTTGAACAAAACAGATTTATTAAACAGATATATTTATTAAAATAATACTTTAGTCACACAACATCTTTAGAAATGGACAGATAATACATTTAAATTCATGCAAAATATAGAAAAAAAATTACAACCTACAAAATTTCAACTAAATTGTATATATTTTCATATATTTTTCATATTGTTCCTTAACATAAATTTGGGCTACTAATTTTTGAACCATTATTGTAAGTTATTTTGTTAGATTAGCTCCAGTTTTGGCTTCAGCACTGACTAAACTAATGTATATGCACAAATATAATATTGTAAAGCTTTCTATAGAAATTGTTAATTTGAATGAGAGATTTGTGGGGGGTGTACTCATATATGCTGAGCACTGTATACTACACATATCCCTTACAAAAGTATTTTTTTTTCAAGTATACTTGAAGTTACTTACTATCATCATACAGTATCTTAAAGAACAAACAAAAACACAAACAACAACAAAAATATAATTCGTTCATTAGTCTCTTATCTATCAGGGGTCGCCACAGCGGAATTAACCACCAACTATTCCAGTATTTGTTTTACGCAGCAGCTGCAACCCAGTACTGGGAAACACCCATACACTCTTGCATTCACACACACATTCATACGCTACGACCAAATTTGTTTACAAAATTCACCTATAATGCATGCCTTTGGACCCTGGGGGAAACCGGAGCACCCGGAGGAAACCCTCCGGGTAAGAACACGAGGAGAACATGCAAACTCCACACAGAAATGCCAAATGGCCCAGCCGGGACTCGAACCAGCGACCAGCGAACCAGTGAGGCGACAGTGCTAACCACTGAGCCACCGTGCCGCCCAACAAAAATATCATCAATTTTCAATTCTACCTTTTTTGGGACAAAATTAGAACATAGTTTGAAAGTGAAATTTAAAAGAATAGTTCACCAGAAAATGAAAATTCTGCCATCATTTACTCAATCTGTTTGATGTTCTTTCTTTTATTGAACACAAAAGAAGATATTCTGAATGATACCCATTGACTTCCATAATATATATTTTTTATATATATAAAAAATATGCAATCAGCAAATTTTAAAATATCTTTTTTTTGTGTTCAACAGAGTAAAAAAAAGTCTTAAAGGTTTAAAACCACATGAGGGAGAGTAAATGAAGACGTAATTTTCCTTGTTGGGTGAACTATCCCTTTAAGTGTGTATAGTTACCTACAAGTGAACATATATGAATAGTTTACAAATAGTTTTTTGTTTTAGTTTTTTTTCAGTTAATGAAAGTGAACTAAAAAAAATATCTCAGTGAACTAGTTTTCTATTTTTGCAAGCATTCCTGGAAGTTTTATCTACATGAATAGATAAATGGACAAGCTTATCTATATAATACAAGCTTGAATATGCAACATGCGCTGCACATTTGAAACTATTTGTGAAACATACAGATTAAAACTTTAACTCACAATCCTCAAACGACTTCCTCTCTTCTGCAGCAGAAGTAAACACAGGCTGTTGTCTAAAGTTGTCATGGTGACATGATCTTTGTCTTGTAGACAAAAGCAATGAACCAGTTCAGTACAATAACAAATGTTGGCTAAACTGTGAAATGACATATTTGTATCCAATTACACCCATTTCAGTTTCTTCAAACCATAGTTTGTTTCATGAAGACAATTCTGACACTCTAATATTGTTTTACCTTGAAGAGTTCAGATGCAAAAAACTGAAATTTTGATCTGAAATGAGCATTTTCTTGTGTTTATGTTCAGTTATTTCACTTTAAAATCAAATAAAATAACCCATTCTTTGCCATAATAGTGAAATTACTGAACCTACACATAGGAGCCTGAAGAAAGAGCTCAGTTTAGATGAAAATGCCAGACGTTTTGGCATCTGACGTTAACATGACGGTATTCTAAAAAGTGTTTTGGAGCAGCTCTGTTTATCATTAATTACCATGTTATTTGTATATCAAGCATGGCATTGCCATTTGAAACCATGTAGCAACCAAACAGTACATTTTGAGTCCACTGTAAAATATATTTGTTAATTAATAGTTGCCTGTAGCTTGTGATTCACAGAGGCTTTCTGCATATTGAACTACATTATGGCACCTTTACCCAAATACAAAAAAGTATGCCATAAATTACAATTAATTACTATGTCATTAATTAGCAAAAATCTATTTGTTTATCTTTAAGTTCACTTATAGTTTAGTTGCAGTACAAATGAAAATATGTTTACTTTTATTTACTGAAACTGTGGAAACTTATTGCCTCAAAACATTTGAGTAAACTTTTTTGGTGACACTTTAGTTTACCAAGATATATATTTTTCCAATTACCTCTATTAATACTGGAGTATTACCTGCCTGTTATTAAGATACTGACTGCTTATTAGTACTTAAAAAGTATTTTATAATACATCCTAATCCTTCCCAATACCTTAACCCAACTACTGCCATACTAACTATTAATAAGCAGCAAATTATTCATTTATTGAGCTAAAAGTCTTGGTTAATTGCTTGTTAATATAGCAGGAACTGTACCATAAAGTTTCCCAGTGATGGGCTGCAGCTGGAAGGTCATCCGCTGCATAAAACATATGCTGGATAAGTTGTCGATTCATTCCGCTGTGGCGACCCCAGATTAATAAAGGGACTAAGCCGAAATGAAAATGAATGAATGAATGTACCATAAAGGTGTATAATTATTATTATTAATAGTAGTAGGACTGTACATTTTTAATTTTGTAATACAAAAATGTGTTTGTGAACCCAGGCTCATTTATGATACGTACCCCTGCAAACATTTCTGGACAGTGCGAAGTACATCCCAGGAGGTATGTCTTTTTGCAGTTTTTGTTTTCCCAAATCCACCAAAGGCCGCTGTGTACGCTTTTTCATATCTCAAATTTCTCTCGTGAGTGTCATTCGCGCCTGCTCTCAACTAACTGACTGACTGACTGACCGACCGACCGACTGATAACCAATAAGTCCGCAGCGAGCCAGTGGGCAAACTGGTAAAAGCGGAAAAGCCATCCACACGGAGGTAAGCTGTCAGCCGGTAGTGCGAAAAGAAACAGAAGCCATCGGCGGCATCATACCGCCCTGTAGCCTTCATTTTAAAGACGAATTGCAGCCATATGTAGCTCTGGTTACATCATTTGCATTCTCCTGAAAGTATACAGGGGTACGTTTTTACAATGAGCCTGTGTTGGATGTATGTGTAGTTTATTTCTCCCTATCTTACTCATGTCACAGTTCACTTTTTTCATAAAGGAACACTTTGTCTTTGAAAATAGACTTATTTTGCAACAAATGTTTGGGTGAAATGCTAATGGTCTAATCTGTTTCAATGATCTATACTAAGCTAAGCTAAAAGTGCTCCAGATCCAGAGATCGACTGGATTGAAAACTCAACTGTTTAACTCAAATGGGAGTTGTAAATATATGTTCCTATATGTTAATGAACTTCAATATTTGAATGAAATTAACTTTATTTTTTCATTCAGTTTTAATGTGTAATTGTCTTGTGACTGTGCTTGTGGATTGGCATGAGTAACAGCTTCTCCTTATGGCAGGTGTTGAGAAAAAATACAAGACGCAATCTGCATCCAGTTTTGCAGTGATTAAATAAATGCGGACAGGAATTCAAACATACACAAGTTTCCTACAAACGCACTTCTGTGCACACACCTGCAGCTCTTATCTCTCACCTGGCTCTGCTGAGTTGTAACTGGTGAACTGTAGCCACCGCTGGAGGGAAATTGGACTGACTGCTCATGTCACCCTGCGATTAACATTGATCTTGAAGTGCTGTGCAAAGTTCAATGTTCTCCATCACTATGGATCCCACAGTAGCACATTGAACTCCCTCTGTGAATGCTGAACTATATGATGTGGAAAAAATGGAGGGAAAAAAACACGTCTAACCTTTTCTGTGGTAAGTATATAAATATCCCATTTTACAGTTTCCTTGACAGTACATTTGCCAAAACCTGTAAGGTCACCATAAATCTCTAAAAACGATATAATATAATATAATATAATATAATATAATATAATATAATATAATATAATATAATATAATATAATATAATATAAAATAATATAATATTCATTCATTCATTTTACTTTGGCTTAGTGCCCTTAATTCATCAGTGGTCTCCACAGCGGAATGAATCGAGCTTATCCAGCATATGTTTTACACAGCGGATGCCCTTCCAGCTGCAACCCAGTACTGGGAAACATCCATACACATTTATCCATACACTACCGCCAATTTAGTTTATTCAATTCACCTATACCGCATGTCTTTGGACTATGTGGGAAACCGGAGCACTCAGAGGAAACCCACGCAAACACAGGGAGAACATGCAAACTCCACACAGAAATGGCCAGCAACCTTCTTGCTGTGAGGTGACAGTGCTAACCACTGAGCCACCGTGTCTCCTATAATATAATATAATATAATATAATATAATATAATATAATATAATATAATATAATATAATATAATATAATATAATATAATATTATTGTCAGTGTTCGTCCGTGTCTTCCTTGGTTTTCGTCACATGATTTCTCTGTATTGTCTTTCCCGCCACCATCAGTGTTCGTTTGTTCCACCTGTGTTCATCCCTTGTGTGTCATTAGTTTAATCATCCCCTCATCTATTTATACCCTTTCGTCTGTGTCCATTGTCGTCCGGTATTTTGATTCGTTTGTTTCCTGTGGTTGTGTCGTCCCATCTCCCCGCATCCAGTATTTGTTCCCGTAAGTGTTGTTCAATAAATCTGTTTTGTTAATGTATCCCGTGTTCAGTCTCGTCATGTCATTATCTACCAACCAAGCGTTACAATTATAAGCAGTACAAATTACTTATTATTAAAAGGATAATTAATATTTGACTTCATATTAATGATATTTTAAAGTCTATTGATTAAAATTACTTGCAATCATCATAAATCTGTTATTCATGAAACATTTTAATATTAAGTAAATTGTCGTGTTCGATATACAGCATTGTGGAATATCATTTAATATAAAGAAATTAATCCATAACGTTTTCATATAACAAACATCACATTTCCTGATCTTAATGCAGGCTGTGTGGAGAGAAGGAACCAGTTGAAATTAGTTAACTAGTTCTGAACGCAGCATGTTTGTTTAACAACCTAATGAAGCCATGCTTTGTTTGCACTGTAGGAGGAAAAAAATTGCACCTCTTCCAGAAGTTCATATTTGAAAAATGTGTTTCTAAGAGCTCTTTCTGTTTGGCTCTGAGCCCGTAAAGACCCTGAAAGCTCTTGAAAGGAATGATTCACGGTCTCTCTGAGGGTGCTTTTATTAATCTTTAGAAACCCACCATACCACATAGGGGAAAAAAGTTTACTTTAAGTAGAAATGTGCAGTGTCCTCTCTCTCTCTTTCACTCTCTTTCTGTGTGTGCGTGTGTGTGTGTGCGCGTGCGTGCGTGCGTGCGTATGTGCGTGCGTGTGTGTGTGTGTGTGTGTGTGTGCTTCCAGCACTAATATCTGATACACCCCGTCTTTGATCTTAATGCGGGCTGCTTAGCACTTTAGTAGGCTATAAGTGAACATAGAGAGGGAGAGAAAAGACTACATATTCTTCTCTAACAGCAGGACATTTTTTCTCTGCCCCGCTGAGCTTGTCCTAGTGATTAAAAACTCCCTATGAAGTGGTTTGACGAAGAGTTTTCTTTCCTGTGTTGACATATTTTCAATTGAAACAGGAATTTAGCGTAAGGAATATTGAAGTGTTTGTTCTTTAAAAATAAAAATACATCCATCAGCTTTTAGGGTCAGCTGGGAAAGTAAAGCACAATGAAAAACAATGGAGGTATTTAATAGTCAGAAATGGATTGTTTCTCAGCACCACCTACCAGAGTAAGATGAAGAAGAAAATAAACCTTGTGTGTGTTTTTTTTTTTTGTTTTGTTTTATTAGGACCTGAATGTGAGGATGACCATTCTGATGAAGATGTGTCCAAATTCTGTCAACGTATTTATATTTATGTTATATACAGTTATATACAAGCCCTCTTGAATTATTAGCCTCCTTGTATATATTTTCCCCCAATTTCTGTTTAATGGAAAGACAATTAATAGACATAATATTTTACTACATATTTTTCAAGATGCTAGTATGCATCTTAAAGTGCAATTCAAAGACTTAACTAGATTAATAACATTAACTAGGGTAATTAGGCAAGTCATTGTATAACGATGGTTTGTTCTGTAGACAATCGAAGAAAAAAAAAAAAATTGCTTAAAGGGGCTTATAATATTGACCTTTAAATGGACATATTTTTTTTCTTTGATTTTAGCCAAAATAAAACAAATAAGATTTTCTCCACAAGAAAAACTATTATAGGAAATACTGTGAAAAATCTCTTGCTCTGTTAAATATCATTTGGGATATATTCGAAAAAGAAAAGAAAATCACAGGAGGGCTAATAATTCTGACTTTAACTATATGTTAGAGACTGTATAGTCGTGGCCAAAAGTTTTGAGAATTACGTAAATTTTGGAAATTGGAAAAGTTGCTGCTTAAGTTTTTATAATAGTAATGTGCATATACTCCAGAATGTTATGAAGAGTGATCAGATGATCCGCATAATTCTTCTTTGCCATGAAAATGAACTTAATCCTGAAAAAGACTTTCCACTGCATTTCATTGCTGTCATTAAAGGAGCTGCTGAGATCATTTCAGTAATCGTCTTGTTTACTCAGGTGAGAATGTTGACGAGCACAAGGCTGGAGATCATTATGTCAGGCTGATTGGGTTAGAATGGCAGACTTGACATGTTAAAAGGAGGGTGATGCTTGAAATCATTGTTTTTCCATTGTTAACCATGGTGACCTGCAAAGAAACACGTGCAGCCATCATTGCGTTGCATAAAAATGGCTTCACAGGCAAGGATATTGTGGCTACTAAGATTGCATCTAAATCAACAATTTATAGGATCATCAAGAACTTCAAGGAAAGAGGTTCAATTCTTGTTAAGAAGGCTTCAGGGTATCTAAGTCCAGCAAGCACCAGGATCGTCTCCTAAAGAGGATTGAGCTGTGGGATCGGAGTGCCACCAGTGTTTGCTCAGGAATAGTAGCAGGCAGGTGTGAGCGCATCTGCACGCACAGTGAGGCGAAGACTTTTGGAATATGGCCTGGTGTCAAGAAGGGCAGCAAAGAAGCCACTTCTCTCCAAAAAAACCATCAGGGACAGATTGATCTTCTGCAAAAAGTATGGCGAATGGACTGCTGAGGACTGGGGCAAAGTCACATTCTCAGATGAAGCCCCTTTCCGATTGTTTGGGGCATCAGTAAAAGGCTTGTCTGGAGAAGAAAAGGTGAGCGCTACCATCAGTCCTGTGTCATGCCAACGGTAAAGCATCTTGAGACCATTCATGTGTGGGGTTGCTTCTCATCCAAGGGAGTGGGCTCACTCACAATTTTGCCCAAAAACACAGCCATGAATAAAGAATGGTATCAAAACACCCTCCAACAGCAACTTCTTCCAACAATCCCACAACAGTTTGGTGAAAAACAATGCATTTTTCAGCACGATGGAGCACAGTGCCATAAGGCAAAAGTGATATCTAAGTGTCACTAAGATACCAAAACGTAAAAATTTTGGGTCCATGGCCTGGAAACTCCCCAGAGCTTAATCCCATTGAGAACTTGTGGTCAATCCTCAAGAGGCGGGTGGACAAACAAAACCCACTAATTATGATAAACTCCAAGAAGTGATTACGAAAGAATGGGTTGCTATCAGTCAGGATTTGGCCCAGAAGTTGATTGAGAGCATGCCCAGTCGAATTGCAGAGGCCCTGAAAAAGAAGGGCCAACACTGTAAATAATGAGTCTTTGCATAAATGTCATGTAACTGTTGATAAAAGCCTTTGAAATGTATGAAGTGCTTGTAATTATATTTCAGTACATCACAGAAACAACTGAAACAAAGATGTAAAAGCAGTTTAGCAGCAAACTGTTAAAACTAATATTTGTGTCATTCTCAAAACTTTTGGCCACGACTGTATGTTCAATCTTGAAACATCATTGGTATTGTGTGGCTTTTAGGACAGTGTTTAATGAGGAGCAAACATTGTGATTCTACAGAGAATTTTATTGAACTAACATTGACAAAAGACGTGTTTCACAGTTTCTACAAAAATACAAACAACATAATTGACAATTCTTAATAAATCATAGAAAATTCTTTCTATAACTCCTTATGCAAGACATACATGTAAGTGACTTTGACTCGGTCACATTGACCTTCCTCCAGCTGACGTCATTATAATGCTTTTAGAAAGACTTTTCAAAAATCGTATGGTAAAAATTCTTGGAAATAAAAAGAATCAGTGCTGCCGGCGAGGTTGCCAGAGGGAGGTGGACTCTGGTTTTTCTTTTTTATTTTGAATGATTTAAAAAAAAAAAACTTTTATTTGAATTGGCCTTGAGGGAACAGTTCACCTCAGCCCATATCCCTCAAGCCCTCTGTGTATTTAACTTTCTTCTGTCAGATGAACAATCAGAATAGTTTTAAATTGTATCCTTGCTCTTTCATGCTGTATAATGTTGTTGGATAGTCGATTTTATTTTGAAGCTTCCAAAAGAAAATCTATCCTCAAACTCATATTCCGCCATATATATATATATATATATATATTATGCATGTCTTATGAAGCAGATCCATGTGTTCTTACAACAGAAATATTTATAATTTTTCAATTCTAAACTCAAATCCTTGACTTGTGGTAATGCATGTCTTATGAAACAGATTGATGTGTTTTTGCAACAGAAATATGTGTCATTTTTCAATTATAAATTCAAATCCCTGACTTCTGGTGGTGTCTGAATGCACGTAATGCACGACTGTGGAGAGAGGAGCAGAGGAGAACCTTACAGAAGGACAACAATCTGTGCAGCAATTCACCAATCAGGCCTGTATGGTAGAGTCACCAGACGGAAGTCACTACTTAGTTAAGGGCACATAGCCGCCCGCCTGGAATTTGCTAAAAGGCAGCTGAAGGACTCTCAGACCACAAGAAACAAAATTCTCTGGTCTCTTTGGAGTGAATGCCAGGTGTTACGTGTGGAGAATACCAGGCACCGCTCATCACCAGGCTAATACTATCCCTACAGTGAAGCATGGTGGTGGCAGCATCATGCTGTGGGGATGTTTTTCAGCAGCAGGAAATGGAAGACTAGTCAGGATAGAGGGAAAGATGAATGCAGCAATGTACAGAGGCATCCTGAATGAAAACCTGCTTCAGAGTGCTCTTGACCTCAGACTGGGGCAATGGTTCATCTTCCAGCAGGACAATGACATAAAGCACACACCAAAATATCAATGGAGTGGCTTCACAACAACTCTGTGAATGTCCTTGAGTGGCTAGAGCTAGAGCCCAGACCTAAATCCTATTGAACATCTCTGAAGAGATCTGAAAATGGCTGTACACCGTCGCTTCCCATTCAACCTGATAGAGCTTGAGAGGTACTGCAAAGAGGAATGGGCTAAAATTCCCAAAGACAGGTGTGTCAAGCTTGTGGCATCATATTCCTAAAGGCTTGAGGCTGTAATTGCTGCCAAAGGTGCATCAACAAAGTATTGAGCAAAGGCTGTGAATACTTATGTACATGTGATTTTTCAGGTTTTTTATTTTTAATACATTTGCAACAATTTCAAAAAATATTTTTTCACATTGTCATTATGGGGTATTGTGTGTAGAATTCTGAGGAAATAAATTAATTTAATCCATTTTGGAATAAGGCTGTAATATAAAAAATGTGGAAAACGTAAAGCGCTATAAATACTTTCCGGATGCACTGTAAAACTACTTCCACTGTGTTCTTCTGACAGAAAAAAAGTTGTGTACACTGAGGATGTCTTGAGGGTGAGTAAATTATTGTGTTTATTTTTATTTTTGAGTGATCTATTGTTTTAATTTATATTTAATGGGCCATTTTTGTTTTATCTAAAATGCCAGATTTAGACAGGCAATGATGCCTTTTCAGTAAAAATGGTTGCATTGGACCCTGAACATAAACTAAAGGTCACAAAGCTACAATTTTATTTATTTTTTTCCTGTCTTTAAGACACGGTGGGGCAACACGGTGGCTCAGTGGTTAGCTCTATCGTCTCACAGCAAGAAGATTGCTGGTTCGAGTCCTGGGTCAGTTGCATTTCTGTGTGGATTTTGCATGTTCTCCCCGTGTTCACATGGGTTTCCTCTGGGTGCTCCGGTTTTCCCCACAGTCCAAAGACATGCGGTATAGGTGACTTGAATAAACAAAATTGGCTGTAGTGAATGAGTGTGTATGGATGTTTTCCAGTACTGGGTTGCAGCTGGGAGGGCATCCACTGTGTAAAACATTTGCTGGATAAGTTGGCGGTTCATTCCGCTGTGGCAACCCATGATGAGTAAAGAGGCTAAGCCGAAAGAAAATGAATAAATGAATGAAAGACAGGAGATTACTCAGACAATGTCCCTGACCTACACATCTAATCACAGTATTTTTGAGGACGTGAAGCACCACGAGTGAAATGCAGAGCTGAAAGGAGAAACAGGTCCTTCTTATGTGCATTGACAACTGTGCATCGGCACGTTTGTGTCCTTATGACCTCTCAGAGTGAAGAGATAATCAGATGTGTGTGTGTGTGTAGGAGAAGCAAGAACAAGGCCTTTAATGGGCTTCCTCCAGAAAAAAAGACCAATGAAGTCAACAGAGATTGATAACGAAAATATGAAACAGCAGAGGAGGAGCGCAACCATTTTATGCTCAGCTTGACGCCTGTTTAGTTACATTTCACATTTAGAGAAACAGATTTGAGTCAAAATGAGGTCTTATTCAATTCCTGCTTCCGTAATTACTTCACTTATCTTTCAAGCCGCAGCACGCCAGTAAACTAATGTAAAATGTAAATGTGAAATGTGCAAATTGCTCCTCCAGGGTGAAACGTGACCCTAAAAAGAGTTCCTACCTCTGAGCGTTTGTAGATGAGAGGAATGCGTGTTGATTCTGTAACAGTAAGCTCAGCTGATGGAGGCGACGGCTGGATTTTTTTTTTTGTTACAGGAACTCTGTTCTCTGGTTTATTCCTGCAGGCTGCAGACTACAAACTACAAGCCTGCCAAAGTTGGAGAAGAGGAGAGTGGAAAAATGAAGCGGACAGGATACAATTAAAGCCACAGCCAACTGCTTTTTCGGCCTTGGCAGTCAAAAGCTAGAAGGTGTCCACTTTTCACTTTTCATTTGCTGCTGAATGCAAGCGATGATAAATATGAGGACGGACAAGGTCTGCAGTTATTCGAGCGAGTGCAGACACACCACACTCGAAAACTGTCAGCCTTGGGTCTCTTTCTCACTCTCTCACACTCTCCTTTTTTCTAATTAATGACACGAGACAAAGACTTAATCAATCTCCTCCTCAATCTTGTAATGCTTCTACTGTCCAGTAGATGGGGTATGTTTCATGAACTGTTTGTGTAGAAAACATGGGGGATTTTAGAATTGTGGGTACAGTACATTTAGCAAGATAAAACTTCTATTATTTTTCAGAAAACAGTTTTAGACAAATTTGATCAATTTATCACTAACAATAATGTTTGTATGTGTATATATTGTTTGGACTTTTTGTCTAAAAAATTATTTCCCACTATGACTGCTATACCTATTTTTGACTGGCTCTGCCTCCTGAATCAATCAACTTCAATTGTCATGAATTAATTAAGTCTAATTTACATTTTTGTGTTCTTACTCTACTAAGTTAAATAACCATTTGCATGAAACATCTATTTTTTATATTATTTGTAATTTCAGTTACGTAAAATACATTTTTTGTGTCAGTCCCTACGTTCTGGTCAACTCTGTTACATTGGTTATAAAAAAGGCATAACACTCTGTAAAGCACCGATAGAAGAAACATGCTCAAAGGGATGTCACTTTCTCTGGCGAGAAACTGGTAGGCAATGAGGCATGTTAAAACTTTCTCTCTCTCTCTTTTTTTGCAAAGTGTTTAGGATACATCAATAGTTGATTAATTATATGTCAACTTTGTTATTGTGATTTTTCAGCAAATTTCTCACAATGATATGATAATAATATGATGAAAATACATAGAATTCTATTTTAGACGTGCCATGTGGTATCTGGGTTTGAGGTTAGCATCTTGAGCTAAAGCACAAAATGGTGGAAAGTGGTGGATAATTATGTTATCATCAACTCTGATGATAGTTAAACAACTTCTTATTGAACAATAAGTTAAACAACAATTAGTAACATAATCAAATGTTCCGGGCCTCACGGTGGCGCAGTGGATAGCACGATCGCCTCACAGCAAGAAGGTCGCTGGTTCGAGCCTCGGCTGGGTCAGTTGGCGTTTCTGTGTGGAGTTTGCATGTTCTCTCCGTGTTGGCGTGGGTTTCCTCCGGGTGCTCCGGTTTCCCCCACAAGTTCAAAGACATGCAGTATAGGTGAATTGGGTAAGCTAAATTGTCCGTAGTGTATGAGTGTAATTGGGTGTGTATGGATGTTTCCCAGAGATGGGTTGCAGCTGGAAGGGCATCCGCTGCGTAAAACATATGCTGGATAAGTTGGCGGTTCAGTCCGCTGTGGCAACCCCAGATTAATAAAGGGACTAAGCCGAAATGAAAATGAATGAATGAATGAATCAAATGTTCCCTATATCATATTTAAGCATTATTTTATATTAACAATGGGTTCACAAATCTCTGTGGTTTTTGCAAACAGAGGCTTCATGTAAAACTCTTTGCAGAAAAAGGGAAAAACTATGCAGTATGCATCATTTGTGGCCTATAAAAAGGGCATTCCAAATGTGCTATTATAATTGAGTCTATTTAAGACACACATATAACAAAATGGCAAAACTGAAAATTCATTCATTCATTTTCCTTCGGCTTAGTCCTGTTATTTATCAGGGGTCGCCTCAGTGGAATGAACTCATCCAGCATTTGTTTTGCACAGCGGATGCCGTTCCAGTCGCAATCCAGTACCGGGAAACACCCATGCACTCTCACATTCACACTCATACTCTATGGCCAATTTAGCCAATTCAATTCACCTATAGCACATGTCTTTGGATTGTGGAAGAAACCGGAGCACCCGGAGGAAACCCACGCCAACACGGGGAGAACATGCAAGAAATGCCAACTGACCCAGCCGGGTCTCAAACCAGCAACCTTCTTGCTGTGAGGCGACAGTGCTAACCACTGAGCCACCACACCGCCACCAAAACGAAAAATTTAAGGGAAAAATAAATAAATATATGATATACCATGCATTACCCTTCACGCTGAGAAATAAAGGTACAGGAGCTATCACTGGGCAGTACTCATACACTCATACAAGACACACATTTGCAACTAAAAGGTACATATTAGTACCTAAATGTACCTAAGATATACCTTTAAGGTACCATTAGGTACAAATATGTACCTTTTGAAAAGGTACTGCTCCAGTGTCAGCTACCTTAATTTCTGAGAGTGTATAAAGACATATATTTCTATAGCTGTAACATAAACAGTGCAGGACGAGTTATTTGTCAGTATCTTTTTCCCCTCACGGTCTATTTATAAAGCATCTCGAAAGCTGTCTTACCATTAAACATGCAGAGAGGGTCAACTGGCACTCAAGTGAGCTCAGGGCATCTCTCAACATCATGTCTTAACACTCTCTTCAGAATCACACTGGGCTTTTCTTTAATTGCATATGCCCTTTTGAGCAGCTATTTATGTGGATGGATAAATCACAAATGTGGGAGCATTTGAAAAGAAAAACAAGGGCATGCGACAACATGATGTCTCAATGGCACGACAAGGTATTTTAAGATCGAAATTTAATGGGAGGAGATGACGCATTATGTCCTCTTTCACCCTGTAGTGTCTGGACTTTAAAATTCTCTCCATGTGGCATCAAGTCCTTGAGTATTTTATTTTATTTTTTACCTTAGTCTGTTCGCCGGTGTGTGTGTGTGTGTGTGTGTGTGTGTGTGTGTGTGTG
>CAIGQW010052369.1:0-11128 GCA_903798125.1 Danio choprae | reverse complement strand
GTGGTTGGGGGTGGAGAGGGGGGGCTAATTTTAAAAATACTGGTTAAAATATATGTATTTGCTAAAGTGAATATTCAATCACTCACTTACTCGTTTTCCTTCAGCTTAGTCCCTGATATAGCAGGGGTAGCCACAGCGGAATGAACTGCCAATTACTCTGGCATATGTTGTATGTGTCGGATGCCCTTCCAGCTGGAATTCAGCCTTGGAGGTACACTAACTCATGAATCATTCATTGTAATGATTGAATTTTTGCATGTACACTACCTGACAAAAGTCTTGTTGTCGATCCCAGTTGTAAGAGCAACAAATAATAACTTGACTTCTTGTTGATCATTCGGAAAAGTGGCAGAAGGTAGATTTTTCAGATGAATCATCTGTTGAACTGCATCCCAATCATCACAAATACTGCAGAAGACCTATTGGAACCCGCATGGACCCACGTTTGGTGAAGTAAAAATCATAGTTTAGGGTTACATTCAGTATCGGGGCATGCAAGAGATATGCAGAGTGGATAGCAACATCAAGAGCCTGAGGTATCAAGACATTTGTGCTGCCCATAACATTACAAACCACTTCAAAGCAAATTCTTCAGCAGAATAACACTTCTTCTCATACTTCAGCCTCCACATCAATGTTCCTGAAAGTAAAGAAGGTCAAGTTTGCTCCAGGATTGGTCAGCCTAATCACCAGACATGAACATTATTGAGCATGTCTGGGGTAAGATGAAGGAGGAGGCATTGGAGATGAATCCAAAGAATCTTGATGAAGTCTGGGGTTTCCTGCAAAAATGCTTTCTTTGCCATTCCAGATGACTTTATTAATAAGTTATTTGGGTCATTTCAGAGATGTATGGATGCAGTCCTCCAAGCTCATGGAAGTCATACACAATATTAATTATTTCTCCACTGCACCATGACTTTATATTTTATACTGTACATTATTTTTGTTAAGCTACAAGACTTTTGTCTAAGCAAAGTCAGACCTTACTGTCCTAATTAAATAATTAAAAATCAAGGCATGATCATATTTTATTTTGGTAAAATAAGCGTAATTTAGGTGCCTTTGCCTTTTATATAAGCTACTTCTGATACCAAATGATCAACAAGAAGTCAAGTTATTATTTGCTGTACCTAAAACCTGGACAGGCAACAAGACTTTTGTCAGGTAGTATACATTGAATTTACCAGAATGCACTGTAAAAAATCATTTCATCAAAAAGTAATGACAACGTAGGTTTGAATTATGTATTCATTTGATTCAACCTAAAAGTTTAAGGCAACCAGTAATTTTTTACAGTGTAGTTAATTACGAACCCCAAAATTGCTGCTATAGGGTATATTTTGATATTTAATATTGATACAAATATAACTGATACAAAATGGTCAATCACTTTGATGTGAGCTACTCTGTCAACATTTAATCTCCGCTGCAAAATGTTATTTTATGTATGTATTTATTTATTTATTTATATTCAAATCTTTCTTTGTAATGTAAATTTGACTCCCAAGTGAGAACAGCTGTTTAGCAGTTTTGTGCCGAACAGCAGGGCTTCATATGTGCTGTTTGTGGATGTGTACGTGGCAGATTGTGACTCAGTGTCAGTCTGACTGAAGCCCAACCTGTTAAGCTGGCTAGATATTTGGGTCCCTCATCCCTTTTAGAGACGTGTTAAAGCACTGCACAGTGGGAGAGGAAGAAGGAAGTTGCAGGTACCGTGTCATGTGGAGAAATGTCTGCAGAAGCTTGTAATTTGGATGTTGGAGTTTTAAGTAAGCTCTGACATAAGGTAACCCTTGGGGAAGTCAAATCCGAATGTTTCATCAGTGATTTCTTCCACAAAGTGTTTTTCATTAAGTTGTTTGAGGGGGGAAGAAGTAGCATCTTTGATGAAAACAGATTGTTGTTATTATTAGCACAGTTTAACTAGTTTATCACCATGTGACAGAAAGATATAAACTTGACAAAAACATGATATCAGGATTTTGTCCAAAACGATTTTTTTTGTCCTGTCAGAGCCTTATTTGATCAGTAATTGTGCTCGATATATAAACATATTCAGACAAATCTTCATCTGAGAACAAAAGCATGAGTGTCCTCTTTTTGTGACATGCTTATTAACCAATAGAGTGAGTGGAGATTCATTTCCCCCAATCAGCAGTGCACAAACCAGCCGCGGCTCATGCCCACCGTAAACAAGCAGGAGACCGCAAGTTGCGATCGGGGGAAGACTCCCAGCCAAAGGCCAGAGAGAAAACATAAACTTAGATATCATCCGCCGATGAAATAAATGAGTTGAACGACTGTAGGGACTTTGGTTTAGAATAGGTTTGGCACAGATACATTTAAACTTGAACAGACTGAGTGCACAATTTTTGCTATTAAAGGTCCCGTGAAGTGCTTTGAAATGTGCATTTTTTTATTCGATGTTTGACATAATCTCAACTGAAAAACATAGAGAGGGTGGGACAAACTGTAGCTCCTCCCCTTTTAAAAATAACAGCCAATAGCTTTTTGTTTTATCACCGCTCTGCCAGTGAGAGTGGTTGAGAACAAGCGCGTCTAATAAAAAACAAATGAGAAGCATCTTGAAGGGGGCGGGGAATGTCAGATACTAGAAAGCATTTGATTGGTCAAGATTTGACGAGAAACTCAGTATGAAGTGACGTGTAAAAAAAAAAGTTGATCCATTTCATGCAAACTACAAGTTTGCATGTTTATATCAGATTTATATCTTCTAAATGCAAATTTTGTCATTGTTTTGTACCACACTAGATTATCGATATCCTACAGTAACATACTGATACTAACACCTAAAACATTATTTTAATTTCACTGGACCTTTAATATTGGGCTACAGTGCACTATTCTGCACTTCAGATTAAAATATCTGGAGAAGATATATATATATATATATGTTACGATTATCGTGCCATAGATTCGGTTCAATCCGATATCTTGGTGCATCACGGTGCATTGACGATGCTTTCCATACACAATTTTATATTTTACTTCATAGCACAAGAATTCTTGTATTAAAATGTTCATTCATTCATTTTCAACCGCTTTTCCGGGGCCGGGTCGCGGGGGCAGCAGTCTTAGGAGAGAACCCCAGACTTCCCTCTCCCCAGACACTTCCTCCAGCTTCTCTGGGGGGATCCCGAGGCGGTCCCAGGCCAGCAGAGAGACATAGTCCCTCCAGCGTGTCCTGGGTCTTCCCCCGAGACCTCCCTAGGTAGGCGTCCAGGAGGCATCCGAAACAGATGCCCGAGCCACCTCAGCTGACTTCTCTCGATGTGGAGGAGCAGCGGCTCTACTCCGAGCTCCTCCCGGGTGACAGAGCTCCTCAACCTGGTATATCATTTTTAAATACATTTTATATGTATTTGTAATACAACAGTCATATACAATACAGGCAGTCAGATATATGAACTGTACTTTTAGTTTGACGTGCATCAAACAAAACTCAAGTACATGCACAGAACAACATGAGCCTTTAAAGCAAATAAACAAACGTTAATATTATCCCGTTTGCTTTTTAAGCGTTGTCATGCGAGTTGTTAACCTATGATTAATCACGCGCTCAACAGAAAAGGCTGTGATTGGCTCTAACGCTCTGGCGCTGTTCACCGATAAGTGACACTGATAAACTGACGCGACGATCACAGCTGATCCATGATAGACGCGGTGGAGAAAACTCGCTCTGCAGACACGCTCTGGTCTGGATCCACAAGTATCCCTATAACAGCCGAGAGGAGAGGAAATGTCAGACCAGCAGGTCAAAGGGGCCAAAGTGAGAGAGAGAGAGAGAGAGAGAGAGAGAGAGAGAGAGAGAGAGAGAGAGAGAGAGAGAAAGAGAAATTGAGTTTACTTTCATTTTCTTCATAGCAGTGAAATAGGGGCTTCTGCTGTAACTTTAGTGTCAGTGAATGACTGTCCACTGTGTCCAGCAAACCCTTGCAATGAACTGTGCAGAGTTTCTGCGTTTTAATTACTTGCGCTCACCTGCCGCACCATAATATTCAACCACGACATAGCGCATATGAGATAAATTACGTCAGTACATAACCGGTTTGAATCTATTACTGAACTGATACCGAATTGTCCGCTTCTGTATCGCGGTGCACCGAATAAACATTTCATTTTGACACCCCATAATATATATATTGACAGGGCGATGAGGTGACGCGATAGGTAGCACAATCGCCTCACAGCAAGAAGGTCGCTGGTTCGAACCTCGGCTTGGTCAGTTGGCATTTCTGTGTGGAATTTGCATGATCTCCCCGTGTTCACGTGGGTTTCCTCCGGGTGCTCTGGTTTCCCCCACAAGTCCAAAGACATGTGCTATAGGTGAATTGGGAAAGCTAAATTGTCCATAGTCTATGTGTGTGAATGAGAGTGCATGGATGTTTCCCAGTGATGGGTTGCGGCTGGAAGGGCATCTGCTGCGTAAAACATATGCTGGATAAGTTGGCGGTTCATTCCGCTGTGGCGACTCCAGATTAATAAAGGGACTAAGCCGAAAAGAAAATTAATGAATGAATGAATTTGTATATATATATATATATATAGGACCACGCCCCTTTTGCCTCGCCACATATACAGTACATTGATACACTAATACAAAGGCTGGAAATCTACTCCTAATCCTTTACTTACTTAATCTTTTATATAAGCCATTACATTTACTGAACTGTTGAAGAGACTGTAGAAGAGTGGACCATGATCACACCAGAGCTGTGTGAGAGATTTCACAGATGTGTTGAAGTCAATCAAAGAAAGTACCTCTCATTTTTACCTCAATTAACTTAATTTTTAACCTTCAGAATTTTTTTAACTGCAGTCATTGCTATTCTCTATATTTTGATCACTGTATTCGACAAATTAGAAGGATTTTATTTACAGTAAGTGTCTTGTTTATGTTGTAAAACTGTTTTCCTAGCAAGGTAAAGCCTAACATTCCTTACAAATTTGAGAGATTACACAACATATAGTTTTCGTGAATTGTTCTTTAATTTCAGTGATTATTTTAGCACTGTGGTTTGCGTGTGTGTAATTACTTGGTATGCCGTGTGTATTTTTCAAAGGCCTTCTTGCCTTTAACATCCTTGCAACATGTACAAGCTTAAAATCCACAATAAAACAGTAAACGTGACTGCCGACAAGTGCAGGGTGGGGACTTAGGGGGTTCAAGCACCTTCCCTTCTTTATACTTGAAAGAAAGTGCCCTTTTTTCTGGGGAGTTATTTTCAACATAGGGTCATTCTAAAAAAGTAGCCTTATATACACTTCTGGAGATCGCGTGTTATGTTGCCAGAAGTACGTATGGCTGCATTTCATTTTTAAAACGAACACTACGGGGAGGTATGACACCCTTCCTTTTCACGCTTACCAGCTAACCACTTATACAGTATGGACGGCTTTCCCGCTGTTACCAGTTTGTCCAGTTAGCTCGCCATGTACATGTCGGCAGACTTGAGACGCAGAGAAGAGCTGACCACGATGACGGGGTTTTTAGTTCAGTGAAGAATGGTTCCAGAAAGCAGGTAAGACAAAAAACAAATGCCAAAAAAAAAAATAAACAAGTAAATAACAGGGTGAAAATGTGGTAAAATCTGAAAATGTGGTAAAAATCAGGCAAGGGTGTTTCTTTTTCACTCGGTTGGGTTTAGGGAAGTGGGTGGCCAGGTCAATTGTTGCTTTTGAAAACACTATTGGTTGGGTTTAGGGAAGGAGGAGGGTGGGTCAGTCGATCGGTCAGTTAGTCAGTCATTCAGTAAGTCAGTCAGTCAGGTTTTTTTTCTACAATAAGATCATGTATAATGGTGTGGTCACGAAATATTGAAACTACCAAGTGTCCATTTTACATCTCTCAAACTGATGATTACTGCATGTGAGGTGGACGTTCTAATAAGGACTCTAGCGTTAATCACTAGAGTACAGTGAGTACAGTCAAAGTCTCACTCAGTGGCCATCTTTAGCTATGTTTTCATCCAAAGTGCGATGAGAGCCAAACTGGAATATCGCATAAAAGATGTGCGAATAAAGCAGCATATCCATCCAATGAGTCAAAAATCGTCACTTCCTGATTAACTGGCACCAAATATGAAAAGTAAAAACAAACTTTGCTGAGGTAGGAGAAGCTGCGTGAATCTTTTCAAGATGGAAACATAGCTTTTGAAATGCCTCTTGGACATTTTGTTTGAATGGAGAAGCATCAAATTCATCAATGGTTTGCCAATGATTACATTACATTTTTAGAATCACCAATAAAGCCTTTACAACTGTCTCTTAAATTTAGTTTCTAAATATTCGAATCGGTCATATTTTTTCAGGTTGGCCAAACTAATGCACATTCAAACTAACACGGAATAAGATCACAACACCAACCTCATTTATGGCTGTTTCTGTTTACGTTTTACACAATATCATCCTCGGAATAATGCCTTGTCCGATCGCGTGTGTCTTCTGAAGTAATTACCAACTTGGTATTGATGACAAATGTCTTTCCAAAATGACAGCGGCTTCTTTGTTTAAAAGTTTGTGAGCGTTCAAGTACTGTAGTTGCCGTCTTGTGATTTGTGTTTGAACGGCAGAGGTGGGAATACATGAAGTCAGATAGGACAGATTGTACCCGCATTCGTTTCATACATGGACTAAACCAGAGAACATTTGTTCTTAAGTGTAGTTGGTTCATTTAAAGGTAGAGATTTCAAGCTTTATGTAGATATATTTCTCATGTGAAGCAAGTAGATTTCAGTGCATTTGCTGACTCCAAATTGTTCATAACAGCTGCAGAAATTGTAGCAAATTACACACATGTGGACTGAGTGCATCTTTAAGAGAATCATCAATCTATAATGATCAATGATTGGCCCCTTTACTAGAAGGCGGGGCCTCCGAAATGACCATTACACTTTTCCCCATTCAAAACTATACGAGTGACATGTTTTGTGTATTCTTTATTAAAGTCGGATTTATCTGCATAGCAGTTACTAGCTGACCTCTGTTACAGTAACACACCATGCAATGGCGTAGATTTGCTTTTAATGTTGGTGGGGACCTAATTTAACTCATCCCCCTTCCCCCTTGATGCGCACTTGGCAGCAGAGAAAGGCACAGCCAATGTTCGTTTGTGTTTGGGGCAGGTAGGACTCGAGAAGAGAATGTGTTTTAACCCTTTCTGTACGTATGCGTTAACGAGAGTTGACAGAGCATTACTTCATTTTGGTGGTGATTCAATTATTGGTTGGGACATTTCAATAATCAGTGGATATTGGTGGGGACACATCCCCTTTGCCCATGCTAATTCTACGCCCTTGACACTATTATTAGCAGAGATGCTAAACAAAATGAATCTGTCATTTGTCATTCGCAATCTGTCTTTATAGTGCAGAACTGAGTAATTCTCACGAGCAACCATGTAATAAGTTAAGCCAAGGCAGTGTATCATGGGCATACTTGATGGAGAAATGACAGCTGAATAGTAAAAATATGTCCCTCTCTTTTGTGCAGTCATTTATTCTTAATAGAACTTACTCAAGTACTTGAAGCGAGTAGCATAATATAGATGCCTATTCACTGTTCTTGTGATCAAATTCGTGATCTCATGCATGAAGATTTGTGAACTGATTGTTTTGTAGACATCTGTGAAAAGGGTGGCACGGTGGCTCAGTGGTTAGCACTGTCACCTCACAGCAAGAAGGTCACTGGTTTGAGTCCCGGCTAGGCCAGTTGGCATTTCTGTGTGGAGTTTGCGTGTTCTCTCTGTGTTGGCGTGGGTTTCCTCTGGGTGCTTTGGTTTCCCTGACAATCCAAAGACATGCGCTAAAAGTGAATTGGGTAAACTAAACTGGACGTAGTGTATGAGTGTTTGTGAGAGTGTATGGGTGTTTCCCAGTACTTGATTGTGGCTGGAGGGGCATCTGCTGTGTAAAACATATGCTGGAATAGTTGGCGGTTCATTCCGCTTTGGTGATAAATCAGATACTAAGCCGAAGGAAAATGAATGAATGAATGACATCTGTTGAACAATGAAATAACATGAAACTATTGTGTAAGTGTGGGGGAATTTTAAAACAGTGGTATGTCAGAGTTGTGTTAAAGTGATAGTTCTTCAAAATCTTTAAATTTACCAAACGTCACCAAAAACTCACCAAAACTGTTTTAAAATAAGATTTTGACGAATGTTGGTGTCACACCCTCAGCTCGTTCCTGCAGTCCCAATCACCGCTCTCACTCACCATCCACCACACACCACACCCGTGAACCCTCACCTGATTACTGATCACCCGCACCTGCACCTGCAATCACCCACACTATATATACTCACCTCACTCACTCAGCGGCTGGAATCAAAGACGCATGGTTCTCCTCGTCTTCTCGCCTGAATTCTCATGTACTCGTCTGTGGATGTCCTCCTCCTCCTCCTCCTCCTCCTCCTCCTCCTCCTCCTCCTATGGATGCCAACACGCCTGTTTAAGGGAAGTGACTATTCTTATGTTGAAGCTTGCCAATAAACTGAACTTACCAGCTGAACTGTTTGTGTGTGAGATTGCTCACCCTCTGCACCGCCATTCACCTGCTTCACCGCACCACTATTGTGCATCACTACGAATAAACACCCTTGAAGTGTATCAATCTTTGTCTTCCTTGTATGACCATGACCGTTGGCTACTGTTCGCCATTGACTCCCTTTTTTTTTTTTTTTTTTTTTTTTTTTTTTTTTTTTATGAAAGTGGCTTTCATGGTCCGTTCTTGAAATTTATTTAATTTTATTGTTAAACAAAAATAGAAATTCATAGTTTGGAACCACTTAAGGATGAATATATGGGTGAACTTTCCTTTTAATATATTTTATATTTATAAAAAAATAGAAATGAGATATATATATATATATATATATATATATATATATATATTTATTTTTTATTATTATAATTTTTTTTTTATATAAATAAGTATATGTGCCCTTTTCCATTCGCCGCTGTCCATCAAAACGGTCTCTGCCAGACAATGTGTCCTTGCTGAACAGTATTAGTTTCTTACCGAAATCCTTCCGACCTCAAACTTATAAAGAAGTACATCCAAATGACAGTGAGATATACTGAAGCACATCCAATCGAGTGACCTATAAAGCCTCTCAGATGATTCATGTTTTCCAAATAATTTATAGCCGGTCGCCCTTGAATTCCGCCGGAATAAATGGCCCTAGACAGCGATTTTAGAAATGTCCTCACAATCTTGCTCAGTATGTGAGCTTTGTCCTGCAACACATTTTGATTGATGTTATTTGAGGTCGATAATTACACCCCATGACGTACATACAATGCCGATAAGAAGTATTGCACATAAACAACATTCAAATTTAGAACCACGTAAAAAAAAAAAAACTGCAACAGTATTGTTTGTTTCCTTTTGCCCTGGATCTCGGGTATGAGAAAATGCTGCACTGTGACGATGGGCTCCGCTCTAACCTTGTTTAAGTATAACCGAGTGAGCGAAAGATAACTGCTTTTAGATCTTTGAAGTTCATTCCTTCATAGCAAAAATAGAGCACTTTAATTAGCCATCTATAATGCTTTGGTGGCAAGTCTCTTTGGTGCTGCCGCATGGGGTTTTGATGTCATTTCTTGAAAAGCCTTTTAGCTCTCATGACTCCTGAACGAAAGCTGTGTGTGTCGAGGTTCGGGTTTCAGAGGTTAATGTACTTATTATTTTGAAGTGATCAATGATAGCGCGCCAATTATTCCCCTGGAATTTTTTTTTTTCTTTGCGAATCCATGAGGATCATAACATTCATTATATAACAAATCTATTTTCAGAGCATGTTATTTTTGTTAGGTGGCAGTCATGCTGTAGTGATTCTGTGGTTTGTAATTTATTTTATTGCTTCATTAATTGCGTCATAAAGACAACAGTTGAACAAAATTGTTTCATTATCCCACTACAACAGCAGCAGCAACCTTTCAGTTCATAATATGGTCACACTTTACAATAAGGTTGCATTAGTTAATGTATTTACTAACATGAACAAACCATTTATTACAGCATTTAATCAAGTTTCTTAATGTTAGTCAATAAAAACCAAGCTGTTCAATGTTGGTTCTTATTAACTCGTGTTTTTTAATGTAAAAAAGTACACATTTGTATTTTAACGATGCATTGGTAAATGCTGAACTATAATAATAAATGCTGTACAAGTATTGTTTAATATTAGTTGATGTTAGAAAATACATTAACTAAATGTAAAGTGTGACTCATAATATAATAATGTAATCTTTTCTAAATTAGGTAAGATAAACTGCAACTTTTTCTAAGAACAGTCAATTGCATCTTTAGCCTTCAGCAAAGAAAGATTTAGCAACCTTTTTAATATTCATTCATTCATTTTCTTTCGGCTTAGTCCCTTTATTTATCAGGGGTTGCCACAACGGGATGAACCAGCATATGTTTTACACAGCAGATGCCCTTTCAGCCACAACCCATCACTGGGAAATACCCATACACTCTCTCATTCACACACACACACTGGCCAATTTAGCTCGAACCAGCGACCTTCTTGCTGTGAGGTGACAGTGCTAACCACTGAGCCACCGCACAGCCCCCTTTTTAATATATAATAGATTATATATAAGTTACTATGAATTCTGAATAGACTGAAAATACATATTATAATTCTATCTAAGGAAAGAAAACTTACTTCGAGTACCTCTTAATTTATGTTCATATTTCACTGGGTTTGAAGTTATTTTTGGTTCTCTGGATTTGTCGTAAATACTGTAGGTATGTGTTTTGAATAAAATGTTCAGTTGCGTTTTATTTCATTTATTACTAATGTGTCATTAGAAAAGCAGCATGGTGGCGCAGTGGGTAGCACAATCGCCTCACAGCAAGAAGGTCGCTGGTTTGAGCCTCGGCTGGGTCAGTTGGCATTTCTGTGTGGAGTTTGCATGTTCTCCCCGTGTTGGCGTGGGTTTCCTCCGGGTGCTCCGGTTTCCCCCACAATTCCAAAGAAGGTGAATATAGGTGCTATCGGTGAATTGGGTAAGCTAAAATTGGCCGTAGTGTATGTGTGTGAATGTGTATGGATGTTTCCCAGTGATGGGTTGCAGCTGGAAGGGCATCC
>CAIGQW010052368.1:0-16100 GCA_903798125.1 Danio choprae | reverse complement strand
ATCGATGACTCAAGTGTGCTCAGCCTCAGAAAGTACAATGTAATGTAAGTCTATATCAACACTAATCCGGATCAATTTGAAAATGGTGTAAGAATGAAAATTATTATATGCATTTGTTTATATGGCAAAACATGTCTTTTTCACCAAGAAGGTCCATACCGACTTCAAAGGCAGATACTGATAAGATCAGGGCCTGCTGTGTGGACTTTGGGGGTTTTACGATGTGGTCACATGTTAATTGGTCAGTTTGAATGTCTCAGCATTTGGGCTTTGTTCACATGGTCAAGAGAGATACAAAAGGGTTGGTAAAACTTTGCTCTGTCGCTCTTTTTCTGCTCTGCGGCTCTCTTTTTCCTGCTCTGCGCTTTTCTGGCTGTTCCTCCAGCTCTGGAGGATATCTTCTCTTACTCTACTGCTACAGGCCATCTTTAGGGCCTATTCTCTTTGTCTCTCTCTCTCTCTCCCTCCCCTGTCTCTGCCTCTCTCAGGTAACTTTATTTTACATTTAAGCTGGGTACAATTTATGTCATATGTTTTTCCATCATTTCATTTTTGATCATTTTATACAGTTATTTTTGTTACTAATTCAGATGTAACCATAGAGAATTATTGTTATTAAATCATTTCATTTTCAAGTATTTGTGAATTACTTTTGATTTAACGTCAACACCTAATTGCTCCATATTGCAATACAATACAATCACATAACAGCAACGCTCTCCCACATTTTTAGCTATTAATACTGCCCTTATTTCCGTTTTTGGTATAAGATTGTAGAAAGATGGTTTGACTAGAAATGTACAGTTTTTCACCATCATACTGATAACTTTTTAGTCATTCGGCAAACTACAGTTCGTACTGCTGTAGTTAAAAATACCATTCCTTACATCAACATTTGAAGTGGATCGTCACCTTTCACCAAAGTTGCCCTAAAATTGAACAACGCCCATTCTTGTCTTAGATCAATTTAGAAAAAACAGTTTTGATCTACTTCAAATGTTGACTTCTGTGTATATATATATGTACTGTGCTATGCCTCACGTCAGATTGCGCAATCCTTTGCAAACTGAGTCGAGCGCGTACCTTTTGCTCACAAGCATTACATTGTGTATGTACTACCGATGTAATGCTTTATTAATGTTTCTATACATTGTGTACATTTTTATTATATGTCCTCACTTTCCATATAATAGGTAATGTATTCCACGTATATATCTATCACTTATTTAGTGTTAGGATCTGACATAAAGCCGCATTGAAAAGACATAAGGTGAGGCAGGCAGTAGCTCTGCTTCAATGAAGGGGGCACACGTGAGCTCACGATTATTCTTGTTTGGTGGTTGCTCTTCTCCTACGTAGTCAAATAAACTTCAATACTTCAACAATTTTGAGAGACTTCAATATGTCAACAATTAACCATGCAGCTCTAATAGAAAAGCACTACATATGTAAACAGCATGTTTGTTATGCTTGATTATCACACAATTTTACCTGTGAATTAAGGTAAATCCAAAACCCAGGGTAGAGCGGCTGAGTGAATGTGGTGTGGACTCTGTGAATGAGGCTCATTTTGTCAGAGACTCTGTAGAAGGACAGAATTCCTGCACTGTGATCCACATACACTCCTATTCTAGACAAGCTGGATACTACTGGCAGTTTAGTGTGTTTGCTATTGTGCCAGAATGAGCATCAGAAGCCAGAGCAGAACAATCTCCACGACTGGTCATTACATACAAACTCGCACTCACTTCCCTGTTCCTTCCAGCTTTATGCACTTGTATGACACTGATATTTCCATCAAACCACTCCACTCCACCTCCCAGTAACAGCGTCCACACACACTCTCTCTACACAACACTTGAGGAAAACAATCAAATCTCTCTGGATGATCAGGAACCACCAGAGGCTTCTTCTTCTTAGTCACCACTCTGTTCCCCTCAGACAGCCTCAGAGATTTTTGAGCTGTGTTTGAGTTCAGAGTGAGCTGCTGATAATCTGGAAACCATTAAAACAGCAGGTTAGTTTGTTTAAGTGTAATAGAGAATTCTGCAAACTATGGCTGGATTATAATAAAAAATTAGTATCCCCTGGTTTTACAGACAAAGTTTAAACCTAGTCCCTGGCTCACTAAATTGTAAGTCATCAGTAGCTTGATTTCTTCATGTGATCCTCAGCTTTATTTAATCTAAATATTCTATAATAACATGCTTTAGATCGAGAACACCATAAGTTGGCCATTGCCAGAATTAGAAAATTATGAGGGAATTTTTTTTTATTTTGCAATATCAATGGCAACATATAACACATACGTTAATATTTTAGTGTAACAATTTTAATTACAATTTGGGGTGTGAAGGATGAAGGACATCTTATGCGATACATCAGGGGCATCAAACTCTTTCTGGAGGGCCGCAGCCCTGCACAGTTTAGTTCCAACACACTTGTCTGTAGGTTTCAAACAAGCCTGATGGACTTAAATAGTTTGATCAGGATGTCTTTAATTAGGATTAAAGTTGTGGCCCTCCAGGAACTTTGACACCTGTGCTGTATTTGCATAAAGGTTTAATTAATGTTTATGAATTTTAGCGTGACTTCCACTGTAAATGTAGCTATCTAGACTTAATGAAAAAGCATAGTATAGGCTACATCCTGGCCAGTGTTTTAATTTCTGCTGTTTAACCTACAGATTGTATATAGGAAATTCTGCAACTTTATTTAATTGCGTTTGACATAGTTCCACATACATATATGATGATCATTACATTTATTTTCCTTTTTTTTTTTACACTGGGCTACCAGGGCTGGGGTGGCAATGCTAGCAATCAGCCAATGGTACTAATTAGAATATGTCTTAATCCTGGTTTATGACTAATTCACACTACAGGATTTAAAGCCGGATTTAACCCGATTTACAAGTTAAAGAGCACGCTGATTAATCAAGCAGTGATTGCGGGGAAATCTGCGAGTGATCGGCGCTCAGAAGTCTTTATGTGTGAACTACTGACGACGCATCAAAGACGCTCACTGATGGATCACTGACACCTCGAAGACAAAAATCCAATATCTAGCATGCTAAATATTCCAGACCAGTCGGGTAGGATGTAGTGAAGAGCTAAAGCCAATGAGAGGGCAAGTCATGAGGTGAATGGCCGTTGTGAGCTCAACAGAAATGTGATTGGCCAAAATGGTTATCGATGCACTCACTTCTCCCTGCGTTTACACGGACATGAGAGCATATTAAAGCCACGTCTATCAGCAGAACTTTGCAGATATTTAAGTGATCGATCTGAACACTGAATGCTTTTAGAGAGATGTCAAATGCTGTGTGTCAGTGATTTCTTTAACACACAATGGCATGTTAACACACAACACCAGACTTGGGCATTTTACGATACTTTTTACGAGGCACCGAGCAAATTGTCTCGATACTACTGAGTATGGAAAACTGTCATTCGGGTCCAAGTTTCGATACTTATATGGATAAATCATGTCATGTTAGTAAACCATGTGTGTATGACATTAAATCTATGGAAAAACAACTAAACTAAACTAAATTACTAATAAAAAACGTACATTGACTTAACTCATTTCTGTTCTCGTATTCAGATGTGGAAATCCCATTGATGTTTCTCACTAAAGAAACAAACATAGTTAATGTAAAAAAAAATTAATCCACTTGTACTTTTCAGCAGTTCATGATAATGACACTACTGAGATAAAATCTGAGGAAAAATGTCATTAGTATACTTAACCTATCTGAAATATGTTTTCTAGTTCAACATTCAAATCCAGCTAGAGTTTCTCATTTAACTCAGAGACAAATGTTACCAAAACATCAAAAGAGGGATGAGAACTGATGCTAGATGTGTCTGTAGATCCAGGAGGAACAGAGAGAGACTGGAAACTCTACACAGACACACAGACACAACAACAGGAATATCAGAAAATTAGACACCTTATTAAACACAATGTGCTGTTTGTCAGATCTGTTACCTGGAGGAAATGGATGTGATTGTCTGTGTGTGAAAGCTGCTCCAGCTCAGCGTCTTTCCTCCTCAGATCATCAATCTCCTGCTCCAGTCGTCCTTCAGTTCCACTCACTGCAGCCTTTTCCTGATCTCTGATCAGCTGCGTCACCTCAGAGCGGCTTCTCTCAATGGAGCGTATGAGCTCAGTAAAGATCTTCTCAGTGTCCTCCACAAATGGAGTGATTAAGAAAGTGTCTATAGTGCAAATGTGCAACCTGGTGCAAGAGTCAGAGAGACGAGGCGGTGTCCTTCCACAAGTGGTTTGTTAAGCCCACTCACCTGTATGGGACATACTCAGGAATGCATGGGGAGGTTTCAGAGGGGGGTACATTGACTGGAGTTGAGGGCTCTAACAGCCTGTGGAAAGAAGGTGTTGAGTAGTCTAGCCGAACAGGTTTTAATACTTCGGAACCTTCTTCCTGATGGCAGCAGCTGAAAGAGAGTGGTGAGTAGAGTCTTTCACAATACTGCTAGCTTTGCTGGAGCACTATGAGAGCATAATGTCCTGAATGGAAGATAGAGGGGCACCTGTCCTCAGCACACTGGTCAGCACACTATCGGCACCTGTCTGGTCAGCACACTGTCAATTGTTCCCCTGAAGAATGTGGTGAGGATGGGTGGAGGGAGACTTGCTCTTTTCAGTCGGCGGAGAAAGTGTAGGAGTTGTTGTGCCTTCTTGAAAAGGGACGTGGTGTTGGTAGTCCAGCTGAGATCCTCTGTAATGTGCACCCCCAGGAATTGGTGTTGCTGACTCTCTCGACAGTCGAGCTGCCGATGATCAGTGGGGGGTGGTCAACGGAGTTTCTCCTGAAGTCCAACACAACCTCCTTTGTCTTCTCTACATTGAGGGAGAGGTTGTTAGTTGCACACCATTCAGCCAGCTGTGCCACTTCCCCTCTGTAGTGCGTTTCATCATTGCTGCTGATGAGACCTACCACTGATGTGTCATCGGCGAACTTGATGATGTGGTTGGCCTAGCGGGTTGAGTTTATTAATGAGCTGTTGTGGGATTATTGTGTTGAATGCTGAGCTTAATCGATGAACAGCATTCTAACATAAGAGTTTTTATTTTCTAAGTGGGTAAGAGCCAGGTGGAGGATGGAGGAAACTGCGTCGTTTTGGACGGTATGCAAACGGGAGCGAGTCTAGTGTATTTGGGAGACTGGTCTTGATGTTGTGCATGACTAACCTCTCAAAGCACTTCATCATGATTGGAGTCAGTGCTATGGGATGGTAGACATTTAAACAGGACACAGATGATTTCTTTGGCACTGGTATGATTGTAGTGCAAAGTTCACATGTTGGTAAAACTTTGGCAACACAGACTTCAAGTTTGCATCATTGAAGTCGCCGGCTATTATGAAAAATGCTTTCGGATTATTTGTTTGCTGTTAGCTGATGGCGTTATACAGCTCATGAAGCGCGTACTTTGTGTTTGGTCTCTGCGGGATGTAAACCTCGACAATAACAATGGTCGTGAACTGCCGTGACAAATAAAACGGGTTGTTTTTGAACTGTGGGGGAAACCAGAGCATCCGGAGGAAACCCACGCCAACACAGGGAGAACATACAAACTCCACACAGAATTGCCAACTTGCCCCGCTGGGACTCCAAACTAGTGACCTTCTTGCTGTGTGGCGTGCACTGAGCCACAGTGGCGCCCATAAAGACAGAATTATTACAAATATTGAAATTAATTATATTAAAAATAACAAAAAAAAATTCAGGCACATATTACCAATGAGCCTGTGTTGGTTTTAACAGCTTGTAGATTTCTTGTACTTTCCAACGCTTTCGCTTGCAATCCTGGAAATCCCCTTACAACTGATACATGCTTTGACTCAATTCGTTTTTAGAGGTTTGATTACTTGTTGATTATAACTTGTTTAACTAGATATTGATTATAATTAAATATAAAAAGAAATACATAAAAAACAACACTCACTCCAACTTTGTGTTCTCCCATTTGCTTCCATCTTGCTGGAATAGATGAGATGTGAAATTGTGATGTGTAGCAACATACATTACAAATGTTGTACAAGTAACATGGTTTTTAAATGACATATTTTGACATATATTGTTATTAGCCGGCTGCACGTCATATTCATGATGAAAGAGCAAAAAAGACAGAGGTTTCCCAAAATAATAATAAATGCCCGCAAATGGTTTTGCTATAGACGTATGTTGATGTTATGATGAGAAAAAAGGACCTTGAGGCAGGAATGCACTAACCACCAACTTATTAGTGCCAACCAGTACATGTTATAAAGTATCAAGAACAGGAACAAGTTAGAAGTCTCTTATCTCTATGTGGAAGCTAGTCAGCCCCCCCAGAATTCATATAATGCAGAAAAAATCAGCAACCAACACTTATAACAAAGCACATATGTTGCCAGTCAGTAAAGCTGTTTGGGTGTAAAGTTTTTCTCTTCTTTAAATGCAAAGCAAAAATTTTTATTTGTGGTTTTGTTATCCTATCACACAACATGGTATCATACACCAATAAACTAAATATTCATATGGATTGGATATTAAATGCTAAAACAGATGGCAGCATATAATTGCTATAGTTATATTACATATTGGTGTTATTTTTTATTGTTAAATAATTGTCATATAATAAATAATTATTTATCAGGTTCTCTCCCATACTCTGTCCATTAGACACTCCTACCTTCAGTTCAGTGAAAATGAAACTCATCACTTTTTCCGTTTGCGCGGGCTTTACTTGGTGGTGGCTTTGCACTTCTTGCTTTCTGCTTTCAATAGAACACACTGTTGTTGACCTCTTGAATTTGTTTGCGCAGAAAAATGGAAAAATCCAATGTTTCTTTGACTCAAGATCAGTTCAACTGTTTTATCTGTCTGGACCTACTGAGGGATCCAGTGGCCATTCCCTGTGGACACAGTTACTGTATGAGCTGTATTTCAGGCTGCTGGGATCAGGATGAGCAGAAGGGAGTCTACAGCTGCCCTCAGTGCAGACAGACCTTCACTCCAAGACCTGCTTTACAGAAAAACACCATACTGACTGAAGTGGTGGAGAATATCAGGAAGACAAAACTACAAGCTGCTCGTCCTGCTCAGTGTAACTCTGAATCTTTAGATGTGCAGTGTGATGTTTGTACTGGGAGAAAATATAAAGCCGTCAAGTCCTGTCTGGTGTGTCTGGAGTCTTACTGTCAGACTCACTTTGATCATCACGAGGAAATTCACTCTAAAAAGCGACACAAAGTGACTGATGCCACTGGACGACTGCAGGAGATGATCTGCCCTCAACATGAGAAACTACTAGAAATGTACTGCAGAACTGACGAGCGCTGTATATGCATGCTGTGCTTGATGAACGAACACAAAACCCATGAAACTGCATTGCCAGCTGAAGAGAGAGCAGAGAAACAGGTATAATGTAACCGCAATGTACTGGCTTATTTCTCTCTTATTGATAAACTTCTTTTTGACTGTATGAGAATTAAGACAACAACTTCTGTCACCTTTACAGTAGAGATATAAACAGATGAAAGTTGTAAAAAAAGGATTTGATTTTTTAAATCTAATTAAAACAAACCTGCATCACAAATGACTAATACAGTGGGGAACAGATCTGTATTTTTTATCATTATGTTTGTAAAGCTTTTGTGTAATTCATTTTTATGTATTACTTTGTTTTATTGTAATTTCTTTGTTCTGCAGAGACATTTTAAAGACACACTTCAGCGAAGAATGGAGGACGGACAGGAGGAGTGTGAGGAGCTGAGAGAGGCTGTAAAGTCTCACAAGGTGAGTTTTAAGCAGAAGATCAACGACTGGCTGCTGGCTACCAGTGTTGGGCATGTTACTTAAAGTAGAATGTTAGAGTTACTAACGGAATTAAATTTTAGAGTAATATTTTACGTTTACATAAAATATAAAATAAATATTGACATCTTTCCATGGTTGAAATACAGATTAGGTGATTACATAATATACTGTACATTCAGCCTGTTTCTTTCAACAAACCTGTTGTGGCTATTTTCTTTAAGGAGGCTCTCTCCATGGTAAAGAAGACAAAGTCTTACCCAAGATGTCTTTTAAAGTTTTATTCTTTGCAAAGAAGGTCAGACAGTCATACAGTAACACAGGTTCCTGCAGAGTGCGACACACAAGAAGAGTGTGTTCCCTTTTTATCTAGTTTCTTCCCTCTAAAGCCCACAAGGCCATAGGTGACATAGCAAGTGAATCACGTCACAGTTATCTTAACACTCATGATTCTCTTTGAGTTGTCTATATTTCTATCCCATCTCCCACACTGTACAGGTCATAGGTCACCATACATGGATTACAATCTTGTCTTAAGATAAAAAGGTGCCAAAGTGATCACGCATAGCTTAACTGTGTAATGTAGACATAGAAAAAGGAAAGAAGAACAGATTAGAAAATGCATATAAAAGGTATAAAAATGAATTTCCATAACAAACCTAATGTTCATTCATGTTTTGATGCTAAAAACAAAGGTAACGTTTTCAAAGGGCTATACAGAGCCACTCTATTAAAACTAGACTAAATATAATGAAACCAAAACTAGTGTAGTATTGTTCTGACATGCAGAAATAATCAGTAATAGCAAAACAAGTCAATCATGACTTGTATAGAAATGTGATTGTAAAATACTTTGTCAATTTATAAGCAAGCCGTAAATGAAGGTGGGATCTTGCTATTCTGCATCAGTGAGAATGTCACTGTGTACGTGAAAGCGATTTACTACAGTTATACTAAGATTACATGAAGAGGAAGATGCAATATGCCAGACCCAACAATGCAGAAGAGCCGAAGGCCACTATCAGAGCAACCTGGGCTCTCATAACACCTGAGCAGTGCCACAGACTGATTGACTCCATGCCACACCACATTGCTGCAGTAATTCAGGCAAAATGTATTAAGTATTGAGTGCTGTGGATGCTTTTCATGTTTACACTTTTCAGTTGGTCAAGATTTCTAAAAATCCTTTCTTTGTATTGGTCTTAAGTAATATTTTAATTTTCTGAGATACTGAATTTGGGGTTTTCATTAGTTGTCATCAAAATCATCCAAATGAAAAGAAATAAACACTTGAAGTATATCAGTCTGTGTGGAATAAATGTATACATTAATCAAGATTCACTTCTTAAATGGAATTAGTGAAATAAATCTGAAGATATTCTAATTATATGACCAGCACATGTATATCATGATGTTTTGCTGAGCAGTAGCCAGAGGTACTGAGATGCCCATGCAGCACTAAAACTCATATAAACATATCCCTATGCCTGTCGTTTCAGTTTACATTACCCTCCAGTAGTTGTTTGCCTACAAATTCATGCCATTGCTTGATTAAGAGCAACATTTTACAATAAAACAGCACGCATAAGAAATAATGGATGTAAACTCATGTTGACAGAAAGAAAGACAGGAAACAGGACCGGCTAGTTAATGAAAATGAAAGTGGAGCATGTAAACACCACATTGGAATAGATAACGACCACCAAATATTTTATTCGGAATGAATTCAATCAGAATGACAAAAAGGTGTACATGTAAATGGGGCTAGTGAGGCGCCAGTGCTGGAACATTTTCAGTCCCACTGAAGCCACTGTGGGGAACAGGCTGTGTGAGGCAGCAGTAAGAGCTGAGTGAATGACTGATTCTGGTGCTTCTATCTCTGTGTGTCCTAACAGCGCTCTGCACAGGCAGCAGTGGAGGACACTGAGAGGATCTTTACTGAGCTCATCCGTTCCAATAAGAGAACCCGCTCTGAGGTGACGGAGCTGATCAGAGATCAGGAAAAGGCTGTAGTGAGTGGAGCTAAAGGACGACTGGAGCAACTGGAGCAGGAGATTGATGATCTGAGGAGGAGAGACACTGAGCTAGAGCAGCTTTCAAGCACAGACAATCATATCCAATTCCTCCAGGTAACATAGATCTGAAAAACAGCACATTGTGTTTAATAAGATATAGGTGCCTGGTTTTCTGATATTCCTGTTGTTCTTTTGTTTGTGTAGAGTTTCCAGTCTCTCTCTGTTCCTCCTGGATTTACAGACTCATCCAGCAACAGTTCTCATCCCTCTTTTGATGATTTGGTAACAGTTGTCTCTGAGTTGAAAGAGAAACTGCAGCAGACTGTTAAAGAAGAGAAAGAAAAAATGCATCGAAAAGGTAAAGCATTGAAGCATTAATTTAGTCTCAGAAGTTTCAAAATTAAAAAAAACAATATAATCCCACAACACAGTTTAAAACAGTTGAAAATTATTATTTATTTATATTGAAGATGTTTGTTTCCTTAGTGAGATTCATCAATATGATTCCCACATCAGAATATGAGAGCAGGAATGAGTTCCTACAATGTAAGTTTTTGTTTGTTTGTTTGTTTGACTTTAATAAACAATCACCCAGACATAAAGAGAAGACAATGAGAATTAGGTACTTACTGGACAGGTCTGTTTGTTAAAGGGATAATGTCAGAGTTTTGCCCTATTGTCATGAATACTTGTGCCCACTAAATATCATCACTGTGTTCACAGTGTTTTTGTTCAAGAATCAACTTAATTTGATTCACTGGTTCTTAGTTTAGCTTTGTGTATTTAATTAGCTATGTGGGTTCAGTTCCTCGCTTGGTGTTTAACGTGAGTAGCCTGTTCTAAAGTTTACAATCCTTAAGGCCGGGACACGCCAACCAACTACCGCAGATGAAAACCAACTGTGCTGTCAGCTCGTGTTAGCGGCGTCTGCTCCCATCTGGTTTAAAAAGCTACACATAAACACACCAAAAGGACAAGAGCTGACTGAAACGAGATTGCATGTACTGAGAGGTCGTGTCTTTCCACATCCACAGGAAGCAGTAGTTTTTTTTTCTCATTCCAGAACAAGAAACCAGAAATTGCGCACTCACAAAGCATAAACAAAGCAATGTTTATTACTATTATCACAGTAATTGTCACTCATCACAGAGGGATTCCCTCATGCAAATATGTCTGATAATCTAATAATCCATATCGGTCGCAAATATTTGAGAAATGCAGTGAATTTACACCCGGTATCTTTGTGTCCCTTTATGACTTGAATTGTTTGCTTATGTCACTTAAGGTTTTGATCTCACACTCTTAATCAGTGCTGAATAACCAATCAGAGCACTCTCTTCAGCTGATGGGCAATGGCAATTTTACATACTGAATTGGGCCAACTCGATCTGAAGAAACCTCATAAGAGAATGTGAATTTTCTACTTCTCAATTTGATGAGGTATTTTCTGTTTAAACATTGAGGTAACTGGTACTTAAATAAACCCACATGCTGAGCCCTGATTACCGCCACCACACTGCTACCCTGGTGATCCCAGTGCATGTTGATGCTTTCTCACGTAATGCTCTTATACCTTTGAGCTTCAGCCCTCATACTTTCCCTCTGATATAGCCAAGACAGCCTTTGTCATTATCCTTCTTTCTCTTGGGCATCGGCTGTGTTGAAGGCCAAGACTCCATTCTGCCCCATTTACTCTACATTTGAAAAGGAGTTAAAGTGGGTATTTAATCATCGTCTCAGTGGTCAAAAAGCATCAAAAAGGTTGAATCTCAAGCAAGGATACTGAAGTACAGAATATGCTATTCAGTTTTGCACAATTTTGTCAGGAAGTGGCTGGAACAATGAGTCACTCACAGTCTGCTTCCTTAATGGCCTGTCAGAGACTCTTCAAGAGTCTTCAAAAGTTTCCAGTATCTCTTCACCTTGGATTATACTTCCACAGTCCCCAGAGCCCATTCAGTTAGGGAGTACCAGAATCTTCCCAGAGGAATGGAATAGCAGCTGGAGAGAAGTATTGTTTATATTATGGAATCTCAGGTCACTTCCAAAGGTCTTGCCCAGAACTCCCGGGAAACATTCAATCTTGTTCAGCAAGAATAGAGTTGTAATTGCAACTACCAAAATCTCCTCCCCCTCTTTCTTTGTTTCTGTAACTCTCTCCTGGGGTAATAATCAACACCATCTCAAGGTCTAAGTGGATTCTTAGACTGCTGGAAATACCCTCTGGACCTCTCAAGATTTCTCAGAGGGTGACAACACTTTATGGTAGGCTATTTTGACTTGGATGAGTGAGACAGATTACACTGCCTATTCATGTTTCAATCTACCACCATCAGGAGAAGTTGAGTCTCTACCTTATTCAGTCTCCAGAGTTTCTAATTATCCTTGGACACCCTTGGCTCCTTGCTTACAAACCAGGGAGAGACACCTTACCCCTCATGGTCACTGCTTTTGAACTTTTGCAAGAAGCCACCATTTTCACCAAGTTTGGTCTTCGAAATCCTTATCATCTTGTGTGCATACTGCAAATGGATGAATGGAAAGCAGCTTTCAATACACCCACTGGCCACTACAAGAATCTGGTCATGCCTTTCGGCCTCACGAATGCCCCTGCAGTTTTCCAGGCACTAATAAACAACATTCTCAGAGATATGCACTCATCATCAGTTTGTATTTGTGTATTTTGATGAGATTTTAATTTTCTCAAATTCCCCGTAATGCATGTCAGAAGAGGCCTCAGCTGTCTACTGGAAAACCACCTATAAGTTAAGCCAGAAAAGCGTGAATTTCACAATTCCAGTTCCTCAGGTTCATCATTTCACCTGGTCACCTCAAGATGGATCCTAAGAATGTACAAACTGTTGTTCAGCAATCCATAGTATTCACTAATTTCTACAAAAAATTTATTTCAAACTTCCCTTTATCTGCTTTCACTAAAGGGAGGACTGTGGGATTTCGCTGAAATCCTGAGGCCAATTCACCATTCATGGAACTCAAGGATTGCTTCACTTCAGCATCCGTCCTTAGTTTTCCTCACCCTGAAAAACAAGTGTCATCTTGTCACGTTCTAAGGCCATTCATAGTGGAGGTAGATGTGTCTGACATTGGTGTAGGGTCTATTCTCTCCTAAAGGGAAGACAATAGTAGAGTTTGTCCATATGCCTTCTTTTCACATTGGCTTACCTCAACAGACAGAAATTACCATGTGGGTGGTCCGGTGCAGGTAGTTGTGAAGCTTGCACTCAAAAAAATGGGGCACTTCTTAGAGGTAGCCAAATGTGCATTCCATGTTCTAACAATTCATAAGAAACTTGAGTATATACAACAGGCCAAATGTCTCAACACCCATCTGGCTCGATGGTGTCTATTTTTTCAGTCGGTTCTAGTCTTGAGGTTTTAAGAAACTCAAACCAGATACACTATCCCAAGCTCAAACTGATACCCAGCCAGTTGACTTTAATGAACCCATCTTGTCAAGTTTTAAGATTGTTGCCCCATCAGGTGGAAACTTGCTGTACTTATGGTGGTGGTATACAGATTCTCTAAGGCTGGTAGATTAATTTCTCCTCAAGCTTTCCTTGGCAGAACTTATTCTAACTTATGTATTTAGAGTCTACACGATTCCTAAGGATATAGTGTCAGATAGAGCCCCTAAATTCTCCTTACAGTTATGGAAGGCATTCTGCAAGATGTTATGTGCTTCGGCTAGCCTGTCTTCAGGATTTCATTCTGTGGTGTATGACTGCCAACAGCCTTTCCACTTAGTCATCATTCCTCATCTGGGCGGAGTATGCTCATAACATTCTCCAGTCCTCAGTCACTGGACTTTCTGATTTTGAATGTTAATTATGCACCTCCATTGTTTCCTGAGCAAGAGGTTGATGTGGGTATACCATCAGCCAGGCAGTTTATTCATTGTTTCCACCTTTTATGGAAGAGGTCCAGACACAAACTATTTAATTCTTCACAACAGTACCAACAGCAAGTAAACTGCAAAAGAAGATTACCTGTGACTTGGAGAGGGGTCTGGAGGCAGACCGGGTGCAGCTGCAAGCTAAGCTGCATGCAGTGCTTTTAATGCGCACATCTAACCCCGCCCCTAACTCTACCCCTCACAGTGATGTCACAGGCTCTGTTGAGTGCATTGTGTCTGACATTGCATGGCTGAGACTGCGTGTCTCAGTTTGCATATTCAAGTCTGTATCCAGATACTATTGGTGACTTGGCCAAAGAGTGGTTATAAACCAAGAACCTTCCCTTACAGCTTAAATCCCAGAGCCTTCAGGATTGCAATTAATGTGTGCTGTGTCTTAACATTTGTATTTACCAAGTCTCTAAAATTAAACCTATCTTTCATTTACCTTTACTTAAGCCTGTTTTGTCCTCTCCCTTTGTTCTGGCAGGTAAACCTCCTCCTCCTCCTCCGCCACGCATCATCAGAGGTCAACCAGCCTACACTGTCTGCCAGATACTCGATTCCCGTCGAATTCACGGTTCCCTTCAGTATCTGGTAGACTGGGAAGGATATGGTCCTGAGGAGCGGTGTTGGGTTTTTTCTAAGGACATTCTAGACCACAAGTTGATTAGAGATTTCCATGCTGAAAAACCTGATTGTTCTAGGAAGAAAGAGGAGGGGAGTTGAGGGTCCAGTCAGAGCTTTTGACTTAGTGTCATAAATTCTTGTCCTAACTATATCTCTGTGGGTTCAGTGTCTCACTTGGTGTTTAACATGAGTAGTTTGTTCTCACGTTTGCAGTCCACAAGATCTTGCTATTGCCATAAAGATTACCTTTGATCTGCCTTTGCTTTGCTTTGTTTTTGTTGTTACCCCCTGTGGAGAACTTTTAGTTGAGACTTTTTGCCTTTGTTGAAACCTTCCTTTTGGAATTCTTGGATGGTGAATTTTCTGCTCATCTTTTTTTGATGAGGATATTTCTCTCTGAACTTTGAAATATTTGGCATTTTAATAAACCTTTAATCACTTTCTTTGAAAACATTTTACTGGTTTATCTCCATGTGGATCAATGGTTACAGATTTACAACATCATCAAATTATCTTCTATTGTGTTCGGCAGAATACAAAAAAAAAACTCAAACCTGTTTGGAACAAATTAAAGGTGAGTAAATGATTGCAGAATTTTTATTTTGGGTGAAATCTCACTGTGTATTCAGTACACAATGAGAAATAATGATAAATTACTGGGAAACACCCATAAACTTCCATTCACACACATACACTATGGACAATTTAGCTTACCCAATTCACCTATACTACATGTCTTTGGACTGTGGGGGAAACCGGAGCACCCAGAGGAAACCCACACCAACACGGGGAAAACATGCAAACTCCACACAGAAATGCTAACTGACCCAGCCGAGGCTCAAACCAGCGACCTTCTTGCTGTGAGGCGAGAGTGCTACCCACTGCACCACCGTGCTGCCCCTAAACTTTGTTTTATCTAAATGAAAAAAGATCCTTTCAGAACAAATGTGGAAAATACATTTTGCATTTGATAGACATACTCAAACTTAAGCAAAATATATAATAAAATTGGATTTTACCAACATTTTTGCAGATGTAATGGGATGATCCCCAATGTAATGGGGTGATCCCCAAAGCGGTTTCCCATTATATGTGGGTGGATGGAGTCGGAAATTAAGTTCACTGCCCCTTTAAAACTCCGGTGGTTTCACTTTGCTTCAGTTTCCTTTTGCTTCGGTTTCCCTCTGGCATGGTTTAGTGGAGGTGTGTTGATTGCGTCCGAACGTTTTGATGTGCGTTAAGCATTGAGCCTGCAGTATACATAGTAACCTGTATAAGGTTTGGTTTCTTACTGCGGTAAAGTTAGTTTGACGTTTGACATTCATCTGACATTCGGTTTCAAACCAATTAAATTCTTTGCTCCTGTTAAAGTTTGAGCCAAAAATATGTCAGATAGACATAAATATGTGCCCTTTACGTTGCACAAGGCTTAATTTCTCGATTAAAAAAAAAAAAAGAATTAACCATACGAATGAATTAAACAATTCAACCATATGGAATTATACAATAAAACCAGGACCAAAAAGTTCAGAAAAACATCATGGTTATTGCACAAGAGTCTGATTTTGGAATTAGCATTTTATTTATTTTATAATAATTTTTAAATAACTTTTAATGTAGAAATGGTAAAAGACAATTAAACTCTAACACCATTTGTGATCAAATATTCAAATCACCTCTAAAAATGTCTAAATATTATTCTGTATGATGCACAAG
>CAIGQW010052367.1:0-11488 GCA_903798125.1 Danio choprae | reverse complement strand
TATATATAAATATATATTTATTTATATATATACGATTTTGAGTTAACCTCTGCCAATCTGGACTAAATAAATAAAATAAAGTACAACTTCTAGTATTTCTTCCATTTAAAGATGCAGCATAAATAGTAAAAGTGGGCTATTATTAATGCAAACTGTTTATTTAGATAGTACCAGCTGACTATTACTATACTAGTCTTACTTCAGAATTCAGTCAACATTAAATAATACATTTTGATGTAAACGTCTAAACCCCAGGCATACTGAGAAAAGCATGAATATGCAGCAGGAACTTTATCAGTCCTATAGCAAGATGGTAAAGTGGAACATGAGATTACATAATACTTCTGCACTTTTTTTTTTTTTTAAGTGAGGCGTTACATAAAGCCCCCTTTTTTGAGCTTGAGCTTTCAGCAGATTCCTCAACTGCAGAATATATTCTACAGGAAGAGCAGAGAGAGACACGTAACAAACCTCAAACAAATTAATCCAAGCTGGGATCAAGGCCCGCATGATGGAATGTATAATGGCATAAATGATTTTAATAATACCCACCGAGGGTTTTTGAAAAAATAATAATAAAAATGCAATGGACTTCCTTCAGGAAATTGGCATGATATTTAGTAAGCACGAGTGAGCGAGCGAGGCGAGGTCTGATGATGCCACCAACGCCACTGTTGATTCGGTGCAATGCATGCTAATGATATGCTAATGTCTTCCCTGGATCACTCGTATTAGCCATGCTCTCTGTTTTCTAGCTTAATCCATGATGCGCCACGCTGTTCATTCCCGGATGCTGATTAACACTGCCCTTAAACACACCGTAATGCACAATATACTCCTTCTAAATAGAGTTTCCGGGCTTTTTCAGAGATCACTTTTCAGCAATTTACTTCCACTTTTACTTTACCATAACTTCAGTACGGGCGGCACAGTGGCTCAGTGGTTAGCACTGTCACCTTACAGCAAGAAGATGGCTGGTTCGAGTCCCGGCTGGGCCAGTTGGCATTTCTTTGTGGAGTTTGCATGTCCTCCCGTGTTGGCATGGATTTCCTCCGGGTGCTCCGGTTTCCCCCACAGTCCAAAGACATGCGGTACAGGTGAATTGGATTAACTAAATTGCCCGTAGTGTATGAGTGTGTGGGTGTGTGTGTGTGTGTGTGTGTGTGTGTGTGTGTGTGTGTGTGTGTGAATGTGAGAGTGTATGGGTGTTTTCCAGTACTAGGTTACGGCTGGAAGGGGATCCGCTGCGTAAAACATATGCTAGAATAGTTGGCGGTTCATTCTGCTGTGGCGACCTCTGATAAATCATAGACTAAGTCGAAGGAAAATAAATGAATGAATAACCTCAGTACAATGAAAATAAAAAGACAGAGATCACTGAAGACACTACAGGTGAAAAGGGAAATAACTCCCATCATATTACAATAATATTTGCAAATTGTATCACAAGTTGTCTGAAATATTAAGCATGCAAATGAGGCATTGTTTAATTACTTATGCACAAGCACAACAATCTGAACACTGGATCAATTGTCAGCTATTTATATATTCCTCTCTCAAAAAGTCTTAAAATAAATGTACAGCAACAACAAAGACAATAAAATACTACTTTCATATCAATGAAAAGTTTAATGAAACCTAATAATTGCTAGTAAAAGTCTAATGTACTAATATAATATCAACAATCAGTTTAATCGCAATTGTATTAATAATAGGGCTGCACCAAATGTCCGGCTAGGTAAAATGATTTTTGCCCACAGCATTCACGCAAGTCGACGTTGTGCTTAGCTGAAAAATTATGTTTCATAGCTTTCATGATTTAACTAAGCATAGCTTAGCATAAGCATTCTCTTTCAGACGAAAACCAAACAAGCTATTCTCACAAGATTACTTTATTTTATTAAAAAATATAATAAATAATTAAATAATTGAACAAAGCATTTTCCATTTGGGGTTATCGGCCAAGTGCATCCAGTATTTTCGGTTTCGGACCAGAATTTTCATTTCAGTGCATCCCTAATTAATGATGTTATGCAATGTTTAAAAATAACTACCATTTTGAATAGCAAGTGAAAAGGAGAAATTAAATATACTTTAAAAACTAAACTAAAACCACCAGTAGGTGGAAGCAAATATAGATCGTAAAGAGAAAGTCTGGAGACGATCCATTACAAAAAGCTTGGGTCACTCAATCACTTTCTCAGACATTCGTAGTCTAGACAATCCATCTTTGCTTGGTGAAACAGCAAACAGACAATATTTCGTCTAAAAAAGAAGTTCCATATATTAAAGGTGCTGTAAGGTTTTGACTAAATAAAATACCATAATATGTTTGCAGTTGTTTCAAAAACATGCTAAGTGAACATGCTTGTTTATCTGAAAAACAATGCTAAAGTCATGTGTTCAGTGTTGAAATGTCTGTCTTTGTTTTGGTTGGTGTAACTCTGCCCACTGCCGCTTTACCCAATTATATTTCGCCACTCTGGGTTGCCTTGGCAGAAAACAGCATATTTCATTCCAGTCTTGAAGGCTCCCTCAATGTATGCTGATCCTTTGCAATGCCATGTGTAAAGCTGTATTTTTGTTGTTGTTGTTGTTGTTGTTGTTGTTGTTGTTGTTGTTGCTGTTTGCAATGTTTAATACTAAGAAGGTATTTGTTTATACATCAAGGTTTTCTACAAACGTGAGGATTCCTAGCACCAACAACCACCAATACAAGACAGCATAACTACACTCAAAACAAATCAACGTTGGGTCAAATATGGAAAAACCCAAAATCTGCTAATTTTTTTCAATTCAATTTTAATGACACTTTTTAAACCAACAGTTGGGTTTGTTTGTATTTAACCAGGATAAACAGCATTAAACCAAAGACTATAGAATACACAAGACACGTCACTCGTATAGATTTGAATGGGGAAAATTGTAACGTCAATATGGCGAATGAAGCCCCGCCCACTAGTACAGGATCCATTCATTGGTCGCTATAGACTGACGATTCTCCAGGGGAGAAGCTCAGACCAGACGTGTGCTTTTACAACAGTTTGGTGGTCAACAAACACACTGGAATCTCTGCGAATACTTGCTTCACAGACATAAGAAATATAGAAAGCTTGAAAGCTGTACTTTTAAATGAACCAACTACATTTGAAAACAACTGTTTTTTTTGGTTTTGTAATCTGTAAGAAATGAACGCGACATACAGTCCGTCCTGTCAAATGCACATCACATGACAGCAGCAACTACACAAATGCCCACAAACTTGTAAACAAAGAGTCGCTGTCATTTCTGGAGGAGATTCGCCATCACGATCAAATTGTGAATTACTTCAGAAGAGCAGCGTGATCAGACGATCATTACCTAGACGATGATAATGTGTAACACAGCCATAAATGAGGTTGGTGTTGTGATCTCGATCCTTTCGAGTGCACATACGCATTAGCTTGGGCAACCTGAAAAAATGCCAATTTTGTTTGATTCGAACATTTAGAAACAAAACTTATGAGACAGTTGTTGTTTAATTTTATTGGTGATTCCAAATATGTAATCGTAAGCTTGGCTAACAACTTTGGAGAATTTGATGATTCCCAATTCAGACAGAATGCCCGAGCATACTGCCTGAGGCGTTTCAAAGATGGCCGCTGAGTGAAATGACTTGCCTTAAAGGACTTTGATTAAGCTCACATGCATATCACACAGCCATATCACCCTGCAGCCCAAGACCGGTTACTCACTGAAGCTAAGCAGGGCTGAACCTGGTCAGTACTTGGATAGGAGACCACATAGGAAAACAAGGTTGCTGTTGAAAGTGGTGGCTGTTGAAAGTGGTGTTAGTGAGGCCAGCAGGGGGCTCTCAACCTGTAGTCTGTGTGAGTCCTAATGCCCCAGTATAGTGAAGGGGACACTATACTATCAGTGAGCACTGTCTTTCGGTCATTAAAAATCCCATGGCAGTTGTCTTAAAGAGTAGAGGTGTAATCCCAGTGTCCCTCCATCGGCCCTTACTCATCATGGCTTCCCAATCATTCCCATCCACCGAATTGGCTCTATCACCGTCTCTCCACTCCACCAATAGCTGGTGTGTGGTGAGCGCACTGGCGCCATTATCCTGTGGCTGTCATCACATCATCCAAGTGGACGCTGCACACTTGTGGTGGTGTGGAGAGACTCCCCCTCATGATTATGAAGTGCTTTGGGTGTAAGGCCATACACGATAAATGCGCTAAACATAGCATTAAAACATACTGAACTGTTCTTCAATGAGCAAAAACATCTACAAATATGAATAATTTTTACAGGGAATTTTATGATTTCTCTTATTTGTCATGTGTTTTCAGGACTTGTCAGTAAATTTCCAGGATTTCCAGAATGCTAAGCCATGTTTTTTTTGTCTTTTTGCTCTGTTTGAAGCACTTTATTTTCTCTCACTCTGAATTCCCAAAATAAAACTGGTTTGTGAAGGTCACTCGATTGTCTCCAACAGGCACTTTTGTGTGGCTCGTGCCCCGAGTGGCAGGTTTGATGGATTAGTCAACTCTTCACAAAAGGTATGAAGACAGTGACACCCAATCCTTGTCACAAAGCGCTCAATATCAGCAAACTGTGCAGGCAGTGTGTTTACAAGGACACAAGACACTGGAGAACACAAAGACGAGCTTGCTGTCCCTTTCTGACACACACATCCACAAACCTCCTAACCCTTCACAATCTGCTGTGTCCAGCCTTAGTTCACCTGTCACACACACGCACACACACCATCTAGCTGAGCCGCATGTGTATTTACAGCAGATCATTAAAGGACTCTATACACACTCTTTCGTATATGAGCTGCTGTAAATATACAGGGACACATGAAAGGACTGAGTGCATGAGAATGATTGAAATACTGCATGACTCACCTTCATGCTGAGTGTGCTGTTCAATACTTTTCTTCTGCATCCGCTGCACACTGAATATGATTGGAAAAAAAAATTCTGTTTAAGGGAGAGAATATTTTTTAACGTACTTCTAAACATAATTTAAGGTTTAATACTGATTTATTTTTTTCTGCCATGATGACAGTACATATATTTTACTAGATATTTTTAAGATACTAGTATTCAGCTTAATGTGCAATTTAAACGCTTAACTAGGTTCATTAGGCAAGTCATTGTATAGCAATGGTTTGTGTTGTAGACAATCGAAAAAAAATGCTTAAGTGGGCTAATATTATTAAATATTAATAAAAACTGCTTTAAAAAATTTTTTATTCCAAAATAAAACAAATAAGACTTTGTCCAGAAGAAAAAATATTATCATAAATATTGTGAAAATGTCCTTGCTCCAATAAATATCACTTGAGCAATATTTGAAAAAGCATAAATATTTCACAGGAGGGCTAATAATTTTGCCCTCAACTATATATATACCCCAGGGGTATGAATAATTTCGGGCTTGAGTGTATACAGTATATATAAAGTAGTAAACATTTGAAGTTGATCAAAATATTGTTGTTGAATATATAATAAAAAAATTATAGAATACAAATAGTATTGGTAATTTTTTACAGTGTATGTTATTGTCAAAAATTTTGTATTAATTAACACACATTTGCTTTTAGGGCAACTTTTATGAAAGGTTTATATTCACTTCAAATGTTGACTATACTATATATACACAATGACAGGCAGAAATGTCAAGCCAAAAATGTTTTTCAAAAATTACAATTAAAACGGAGGATGTGAAAACAAATCTCTTATTTTAAAGTAAACAATTTATTCAACATACATAATATAACATTGCTAAAAACTATAACTAACAGAAATTAGTTACTAACAGAAATTATGTACATTATGTAAATGTAAAAAAATGACATGGCGAAATTACCAATTACAAAAATGAAAAAAATAATAATCTTAAAATAGTGTTTAAATATTACTACAATTGCACATTAATAGATACAATGAGTTAAAATATGATCATATTACACAGGCCAGTATGTCAGATTGTTATATAAGTAAAAGGGCTGTTAAGTGTAATGTAATTCAGTCCTTCTAGTTAGAAGTCAATATAGAAAGGCTGATGAAATTCAACAGAGCGGCTCCATCTGAACTCTCTGACATGATCTTCCATACGCTCAGTTTATGTACAAAGGCACAGCTCGTAATGTTATGAAGTCAAAGTTCTCTTTCAAATTCATGGCTTTTAGTTGGATTTTTCCAAAGATAAGAAAAAGTCAAAGTACAGAGTGTCCGGTGGTGAACATGGCGTGAAGGGAGGCCGGATGGAGATAAAGCCGATTGGTCAGTCGGCACGAGGGGAAACACTATAAAAACTGTGGAAATCCTGGACAACAACAACCCTGATTGTCATTTATTTGCATTTCAGCCATGAGCGGATGTCCGTATTTTCAGAGGAAATTCTTGTATGTATTTCAAGCTACATTTCCAACATTTTATTGGTTAATTGAGTGTAAATAAAAGCCAAATTTCTCCCCAAAATGAATCTTTTTTCTATATGTGATACAACTTAAGTCGTAAGGCAAACCTGTTGTGGGTCATTGTGGTTTGATGTTGATGCGTTTGATGAAAACAGGTCAACTAGTAAGCAGCATCTGAAAGAAGAGGAGAATGATGAATCCCAGACTGGAATTAACAAAGCCAGCAAAGGAGGTCTGATCTATGGAGACTATCTGCAGGTAAAAAACTTTTATGTAATCTACACACAACATCAACTTTTTAATTGTTCTCTATACTAAACAACTTCTGTGAAGATACCATTTCAAAATGTGTGTGAAATAATGTTTCCTTGATTATTTTTGAATAACATACATATTTTCGTTAAAATGTAGTTGAAATGTATAAAGAAATAATCATCCACCGCGTCCCAAATGGCACACTATACACTATGTACTTAACGTTAGTGCCCCAATGAATTTAGGCTCTGTCCACACGAACACGGGTATTTTCAAAACCACACTTTTTCTATGCGGTTTTGCTGTTTGTCCACATGGAAACGCAGTTTCAGGTGACTGATAACGAAACTTTCTGAAAAGATTTTTTCAGATTTTTTAAGATACCCGTGTAGGTGTGGACATGGCCTTAGTGTCCCAAATGGAACACTAACGGTTTTTACTAACCGGAAATTCAAATGTCACAGACAAAGTTTGACCATTGCCAAATTAGTAAAATAAATGACCAAACTACCAAATAGTACCTTCCATGAGTATAACCGCATTCACCATCGAGAAGTGACATAATCACTCACCGTCATGTAGAGCAATTTTGCTTGCACAATCCAAAATAAATAAAGTAATCCAACGTCAGTGCATGATAGCTCCGCCCCTTCGACTACGTGAGCAAAGTTACAGCTGTTGAGTGCATAAGGGGTCCAACAAGCCACACTTACTTATAACAGTCGGATAATCTGGGTATTTAACGTGTACTTATTATTTTGAGAATAAAAGAATTTTTCAGTTTGAATGCACGGCTTACACTATTTATACATAGAATAGTGCATAAGTATGCGATTTGGGGCACACTTATCATACTTAATTGTATTATATTTACCTTTTTATTGACAAATGTGACCCTGAACCTATACATGTTGCAAGGGTATGTTCTGGGCTATAGCTAAAAAAAAAACATTGCATGAGTCAAAATGCTAGATTTTTCTTTTATGCCAAATTTCTAAGAAGTTTCAGTTTAGTTCCATGAGGCCATGTTGTAATTTTTTACTGTATAAATGAACAAAATATAGAACAAATATAATAAAATGTTGACTTTAAAAGTGATTTTCTCAGATTTGATCAGATTCCAGATTTTCAAATAGTATCTCAGCAAAATAGTTTCCTTTCCTAATAAACCATCAACAAAAAGTGTGTTTACTCAGGTTTCAGATGATGTATCTTTTAAAAAACACACGTATGAAGCATAGTGGCAAAATAAAATTATTAATAATGACAAATGAGTGTTGTCCTAAATATGTCTGACAATATTCTTTTTTCCATATTTGAACTATTGCTAAACTGAATTTATTTTGATGGGTGTCTTCTGTAAATCGTGGTAGCAGGGAATTTTATTCATTAAAAAATAACATTCTAATGTCTGTGGGAAAAAAAATAAGTATTATGCATATATTTATGATGCATGACAACCCCTTTTGTCCACGCATTAATGATATTTTCATATAAGCCTACTTTAATTACCGTGAAACATAGCTTCTCCTAAAATAGTTAATGATTAATTGGCGAGCAGTCTTTGAAACAGCTTATTATAACGATCTATATGTCCAGAACACCACAAGACTCTTCTTTGGTTTTCAAATTAATTAACATTAGAAACTGTGAGTACTAAAAGCATCAGATTTTAACAGCAAACACTGAATCTGTTAATCTTCTATTATAAATAAATAGACCGAGATAGACCGTTTGATTGTTTCAGACTTTTAGGTTTTTTTCTGTCACGCTTTCCATAAAAGCAAACTGTTCTCTCATCCCCAGCTGGATAAAATAGTGACATCTCAGGTGCTTCAAAGTGAGCTGAAGGGAAACAAGATCCATGACGAACATCTGTTCATCGTCACACATCAAGGTGAGCTTCGCAAACACTAAACAGCCTTCGGGCAAATCAGTCTTAGACGCTCTCCAATGAACGCTCACAAAACATGCTCTTTTCCACTGTTTAAAACGCTCAATGTTGACAGGCAAAAACAAGCAAGACTAACTCAATAACTCAACTATGAACAGAGCATTTCAGTTTAATTTGCAAAAACTGATGTGATTGAACTAGTCAGAGCTTATGAACTTATATAAATACATTCATATTTGTAAAACAACAATGACAGAGTGTCTACACTTACATTATATTGCAATATAATTTACAATACATAACAATAACTTGTCACAGCTCATTATTATATTGTCAAGAGGCTGTGTTATGATGAAATTATCACATTTTACTTTCCAGAGTTCACACTTAGCTAATGCTTGAAAATAACTGCAGGTTTGGCATGCTGTCCCAGGAGAGAGCCCTGAGATTGGAGATCATTGAGCCAGGGGTTCCCTCCTGGTTAGTTAGTATAGAAGGGGATCAGAGATCAGGTGGGTCTTAAGAGCTCCACTAGTATAGAAGGGAAAAAGAGGGGGAAATGGTGTGGATGGGGGGATTCTTCAAAACATAGATGAGAGAGGTAAGGAAAACGGGCTATTTATTGTAAGCTTGCATTCGTCTGATTGGTCAATCATATGGTTGTTGATATGAGACCAACCGTGGTCAATCATAGCACATGATCCTCTCGAAAATAGTTTATAAAACTTCACATAGCAAATTTAGTTATAGAGTTTGATATTCACTGGACATTTGATACAGATGATATTTCGCCAAAACCTTCTGTAATATGTATAAATAGTATAAATAGTAAATAGTTATTATTATATTTTTAAAAGTCTGTTTCTAAATTTGACTGTACTCTTAATTAATTTTAATTAGAAGCACAAGTAATCGTCAGCATACAGTTGAAGTCAAAATTATTAGCTCTCCTTTTTTTTTCAAATATTTCCCAGATGATGTTTAAGTAATTTTCCACAGTATTTCAGAAAGTTTTCTGAAAAAAAAAAAACAGAAACCAGTTTTAATTAAAAAAACAAACAAACATTTTAAGGTCAATATTATTAGCCCCCTTAAGCAATATATATTTTTGATTGTCTACAGAACAAATCATAGTTACCTATAACTTGCCTAATTGACCTAGTTAAGCCTTTAAATTGCACTTTAAGCAGAAAAATATCTAGTAAAATATTATTTACGGTCATCATGGCAAAAATAAAAGAAATCAGTTATTAGAAATGAGTTATTAAAACTATCATGTTCAGAAATGGGCCTCACAGTGGCGCAGTGGGTAGCACGTTCGCCTCACAGCAAGAAGGTCGCTGATCGCTGGTTCGAGCCTCGCCTGGGTCAGTTGGCGTTTCTGTGTGGAGTTTGCATGTTCTCCCTGTGTTGGCGTGGGTTTCCTCCGGGTGCTCCGGTTTCCCCCACAAGTCCAAAGACATGCGGTATAGGTGAATTGGGTAAGCTAAATTGTCCGTAGTGTATGAGTGTGAATGGGTGTGTATGGATGTTTCCCAGAGATGGGTTGCAGCTGGAAGGGCATCCGCTGCGTAATACATATGCTGGATAAGTTGGCGGTTCATTCCGCTGTGGCGACCCCAGATTAATAAAGGGACTAAGCCGAAATGAAAATGAATGAATGAATGTTCAGAAATGTGTTGAACAAATCTTCTCTCTGTTAAATGGAAATTGGAAGAAAAAAATATACAGGGGGGCTAATAAATCTGACTTCAACTGTAGCTTACTAAAAAAAAGAAAAAGATAAGCAGCAATTTACTACACCTGCAAAACCAGGGTTACTCAAACTCATGATCCATTAATACTGCACACGCTCACATTCAGTGATTTTATACATGGTAAAGATTCTTTAGAGAACTGAACAATCAACAGCACTGCACTTCTGTGTATTTACCTTGAAGTGTAATGACTTTTCAGATGTCATCTAAAGAAATGATTAACTGGTTCTTTCTATTGCAGCATACGAACTGTGGTTTAAGCAGGTTTTGTGGGAGCTGGACTCAGTCAGAGAAATCTTCATTAGCGGACATGTGAGTACAGCAAATACAAAAAAAAACCTTGAACATTTGTGTTACCGGGTCATGATGGATGGCTAGAAAGCTTTTTTCCCCCCTAACTGGAATGGACCTACTTTTAATTAATGTAATGAGATTAACATTTAATAAGTCACCTATTAAAAATTAGCTTAAAACCATTTTTTAATGAGAATATTACATGTAATGAAGGTTCAAGCTGACAGGGCACAAAGAAGAGATTAGCGAGAGATGATGAATGCTTTTCATAAATATCTGTAAATAAAACACTAAATCAGCTCAACGGCTCAGACAGAATCAGGCCAATTAGTTTTTGAATATTATTAACTAATAATTTGTGTTATTCAGCGTCAGTGACACTGCTGTTTAAGAGTTTTTTTCATGTTTCTGAAAGAAGTGGTAACACTTTACAATAAGGTTGTATTAGATAATGCACTTACTAACACAAGTAAACAATTAACGATACATTACAGTATTTGTTATAGTTGTTCACTGTTAACTCGTGATGCATTACATAAATTTGTTGATCAATGTTGATCAATGATTAATAAATGCTGTACAAGTGTTGTTCATTATTAGTTCATGCTAGTAAATACATTAACTAATGAAACCTTATTGTAAAGGGTGACCACTGTCAAGTCTCTTATGGTTGTGAAATTGTTACAAATGAAAATAAAAAAAAATAATAAAAAAGTTTTAATGTATTGTGAAATGCAATGTATTCCTTTAAGGGCAAGCTGAAATTTCAGCATCGCATAATCCTTTCAATAATATTATCAATGGAAAAAAGGATTTGCTTTGGTTAATAATTATTACATCATAAATACCTAGTAATTATCAATTCTAACA
>CAIGQW010052364.1:0-10269 GCA_903798125.1 Danio choprae | reverse complement strand
TATATATATATATATATATATATAAAACAAGTAAAAAATTTGTAAAATTTTTTTTTTTTAAATAAATAAGTGAGGCTGAGTAAATTATGACAGCATTTTCAGTTTTAGGTGAACTATCTCTTTGATTCAACATTTAAAAATTGTTTTAAAATGTCTAAAACTAGCTTTATTTTGCTATGCAAAGTATTATCTTATGCATGACATGTATCCCGTCCAGGCTCCAAAGTTTCTGAAATGCATCAATGAGATGATTTAATGAAAGCTTAAAAAGTGAAGTTCTCACAACAGTCTAAGTTTTGACACTCGGCACATGGAATTTGAGTAAAGGCAACTAAAAGCAAGATCACTTTTTACAGTGTAGATTCAGCTCACAGTTCACATCCGTCCGTGCAAACACAAAGACACACACATCTGTGCATGTCCCGTCTGATTCTCATGTTCATAGATGAGTGCTGTCCTGTGTGTCAAATCTGTGTCCCTCTGCTGGTCCTGCGCTGGGCTTGCGACTGCCGGCCTGGTTGGGCACTGGTGACAGAAGATCTGGTCTGATCAGATACCTGCAGATATAACAACAATCTATGCTGTTAAATTAAGCACAGACAAATACTGGATAATATATATATATATATATATATATATATTTGCAATTAGATAACCAGTTTTTCTTTATACTTGATGTTTTTTATAGACCCCCTAAGGTAACCTGGTGAAAAAAAAAAAAATTTAAGTTTGAAGTTTAAATGTTGTCTCTTGCAGGACCATGGTGCACAATAAATACACATAGTCAGTCACATAACAACACAACACTGGACATGTTTTTATTTTTAAACCTATACATAATTAACATACTGAGTGGTAATCTAATTATACTAACTACTAACTACGCATATACTATACAAAAACTATACACATAACCTAAGACAGTTTAAGTTAAGGCTCTAGTGCATATGAAGAGAGAGTGTTTCCACAGGTGGTTTGTCAGGCCCACTCACCTGTGTGAACCACACTTCAGAAATGCACACTATTTTATTATAGAGATATGGAGTGATTTAAAAAAAAAAAAAAAAAAAAAGGTTCAAGTGTGCAAACTGATGCAAGTGTCTGTTAGAGTGTCAGAGAGATGAAAGAGTGTGTTTTCTACAGGTGGTTGGTCAAGCCCACTAACCTGTGTAATACAAAACAAAAATAAAAAAATCAAGAGGATGTGATGGCTTTCAGTGGAAATGAAGGCCTCTAAAAGAAGGAACATGTAGTGTTCGGGCCCTGTGTGAAGTATCAAGAATTAAGGATCCAAAAATTAAATACAAAAGTTTGTAAAAGCATAAACACGACAGCATTCTCTTGCAAAACTTGCATTTTCCTGATAAACTTTGCCTTCTTAAAATAATAACAATAATTAATTCTCCTAACTAAGTTTTCATTCTTTTAATATAGTGTTAACCAAAATATACTTTACCATAACTTCTCTATGTTGCCAGATCTAGTTATCATTACACTAAATGTGGTATCGTTGGACATTTAATATCAATACTGACACTATTAATAAAGTAATTTATTAGTAATTCTGTATCATTGCAAAATACAATATATAAATGCTTGGTTGGTTTGTTTTCGTAGCAATATCTGGCAACACTGAAATGCTTGCAGTTAAAAGGACAGGTGGAAATCAAAAAGAAGTGCTTATAGTTTATTGCTCTGAGGAGTCCATGCAAACACAAAGATCATCATGAAATTATTATTAAAACACTGGCCAGGATGTAGTAGGTTATATGCTATTTCTTTAAGTTTAGTAGTTAGCTAACCATTCTTTAAACAGTTATATAAAAACATTATATATAAAAAGTCGTTATTTAATATTCATAAGCCAAATCATATTAATGAAAATTGTTACAGTAAAAACTATATATAAAATAATAATAATGTATATTTTCTGCATATATATATATTTTATAAAATAATAAATCATATTATTTCCAATGATGTAATATTAATAACAATATATAGTATGCATTATACATCATGTCATTATTAGATTACCTGTAAATTCTTTACAACGCTTGGATGCCATATATTTACATATTCAATATATTGCAATAGATTCCTTGTGATGTTTTTATACTCACACAACATCATGGAGCTCCAGGCGAGTGTCAGGGGAAGGGTTGATGAGAATATAGGACAGTCTGTTGCCCTGGTCTGTCATCCCATCTGACATAAGCAGAGGATACAAAACTGTAAATTAGACCATGCCAACTTGAAATGTCAAATACTCCTATATTTAAGCTACAGTGTAAAGACCCGTTCACATGCATGATAATGAAATTTGTTCTGAATGGGAAAACAACAGCACACTTCAGACCACAACTATAATGATAAACATGTAGTGAAATGATATCACTGGGATGACTTTCAGAATAATTGTTTCTCAGCTAATAAATTATAAAACACAGACAGCCAGTCCGAAGCCATTGAAATATAAAGGGCTTTTGCAATTTATAGCTACTGACAACATTGTGAAGAAGCTCTGATTGATGTTAAGCCCTCTTTTCAAAGATTATTTAGAGATAATCACTATCTAGAACAGGTTATACCATGGGAAAGAATGATAAAAATATATGGAAGTTATGCAAAGCTAGCAAATTGAAGTAAACAAATAAGCAAATAAACAAACCCCAGGTATCCAGTGCCAATTTTACAGTAGCATTTTTGTGATGCCTCCTTTGAAAGAGTAGGGGAAAATAATTTGTTGTTTTATTCCACTACACTAAATTTATTTGATTAGCCCTTTCCGACCCTGCTCACTTCAGTATTTTTTTATTTTGTTTATTCAGTTTTGGGGCATTTCACCGAATTTAAAGCCTATTGTCCATGATATTGGACTTTTGTCATCCAATCAGACAGCAGTAAAACTTTTTTTAACAGAATGAAGCATCCACTAGGGTGAAAAGAGGCATGGCAGCACTTTGTTCCAACATTTTCAAGGATTTATTTCAACGACACATTTATTGACATGTTTGCCAACATTAAATAGATTGTATATAAAACAAAAGAAGGATAGCACTCTTAAAAATAATTAAAGTTAAAAATCAATTGTATAATGGCAAGCTTTAAATCCTGATTTTTAAAAATATGTTTGTCCATTATAAAAGAGATAGTTCAGCCAAAAATCACTATTTACTTATTGTTTACTCACCCTCAAGTGGTTCCAAACGTCTTATGAGTTTCTCTTTTTCTGTTGAACACAAAAGAAGAGCTGAAAACCTGCAATCATGTACTTGAATAGAAGAAGAAGAAAAAAACAAATACTGTCATTGTATAAGTCAATGGTTACAGGTTTCCAGCTTTTTTTGTGTGCAACAGAAAAAAGAAACCCATAAAGGTTTGAACCAAGGGTGAGTAAATGATGACAGAATTAGGTAAACAATTTTTTTTAAATGTCTATCCATTATAATGTAAATAATTTGCAGTCTATAAAACAAAACCCTGAAAATTAAACCTAAAAGTTATATTATTCAAGATTGTAACCTTCAGAAGAAACTTCATGTAAAGCTCGACAATCTGTATTATTTTGTTTTTAATTTCATGTGGGTATATTGTTTTTAAAGTACAGTTGTTTCGAATTTGAAGTTGATTCCATTGAAATGGACAAACAAAAATATCAACAAAGGTTTTTACATTTTTAATTTTTTCATTCTTTATTTATGGAAGCCTTAAGAACTGGGGAAATGTACTTTTACATTTTTTTTTTAAGTTGGAACATAATTCAGGTATGAAAGGGTTAGATTAATACATTTTTTAAATACAAATTTTGTAGCACACTGAGGATCTGCAGGTTACAAGAGGTTAATGCCAAATGACAATCATAAAATAAAAGTAAACTGATTTTTATTGTTCTTCAGGGTGGACACAAATATAAGGTGTGAATGGTCCTTAACAAGAAGAACACTATTGTGCACCCCCTCAGAAATTATTTGTATCTTATTTAATAATCTAATTCACACTCACTGAATCCAGATGGTGAGAGCCCCAGGTGCTTCATGCGTGTGCGAACCAAAGCATTGAGCTCTTGCCTCTCGGAGCGGCGGAACAGGCTGAGCCTCTGCTGGGTGATGCGCTCAGCTGCGCTTCCCACTCCCTTCGCCCCGCTGGAGCCTCGTCCACCCTTACGACTCAGTCTTCGTGCCCACTGCATGCTCTTCCTCCTCAGTAGAGGGTGGTCCATGGCCTGTGAGGATGAGGAGGATGAAGAGGGCGGCTCTGATGATGTTGAGTTGCGATGAAGACCGGAGCGGCAGAGCAGAGGCTCACGGGGCTCGCGCGTATCCTCGTAGTCCTCCACCGTGATGGACACCTGAGACTGAGACAAGCCACACAATGGATTCATGCATTTATTTCCTTATAATTTGGAATTATTAGAAGTTCAAATATTTGAATACAATTTGAAATGTATACCCTGATAGCTGACCAGCATTGAATAAAAAAATAGGTGGAAACTTAACATTTATTTTTCATCAGGTTTGAACCCTCTTTTATAATATCTTGTATAATGGTGAAGAGGATTTATCCACAATGTGGATAGTAAAATTATGTCTGGCTTCTTTTAATCATAGACTATGAAGTGTTGAAATTAACAAGGCATAGGGCTGCATTTAAAGTAATGAAAACCCTCATTGTCCAGACTGGCATTCTTGCTGCGTTTCAGAACGTGACAGTTCAAGCTCTCTGGGTATGCGCATATTTTGCCAGCATCCATTCTTGCCATATACCTGTTGGGTAATGGTCATGATGAATCAGGGAATGATTCACAATAGTCTAGAAGACCAGTTAGAAAATGATTATGGATAGCTGTGCATCAGTGTCAAAAGTCAGAGACAGAGAAACAAAACCCTGAGTTTTTAATAGATCACCAGCAATTAACCAAAATATCAGATTTTCTCTTTACTTTTCCAAATGTACATTACAAATATATATATATTTGTATTATATAAGCAAAAGCCCTATTCAGTGACACACAGCAATGAAGCAGCACGATCCTATTCATTTCAATGGAGAGCTGGCAACTCCAAATAACACAAGCAACATTAAAGGATGTAGGCCAAGTAACACAATATGCACGACAAATGAGAAGTGACTGAAATGCAGTGGTCCAGAGGATTCTAAAAAAATTTGAATACTGTTGGTTAGTTTTTGGGCAGCAGTGGGTAGCACAATCACCTCACAGCAAGAAGGTCGCTGGTTCGAGCTCCAGCTGGGTCAGTTGGTGTTTCTGTGTGGAGTTTGCATGTTCTCCCTGTGTTTGCGTGGGTTTCCTCTGGGTGCTCCGGTGTCCCCCACAAGTCCAAAGACATGCAGTATAGGTGAATTTGGTAAACTAAATTGTCCATAGTGTATGAGTGTGAATTGGTGTGTATGGATGTTTCCCAGTGATGGGTTGCAGCTGGAAGGACATCCGCTGCATAAAACATATGCTGGATAAGTTGGCGGTTCATTCCGCTGTGGCGACCCCAGATTAATAAAGGGACTAAGCCGAAAAGAAAATGAATGAATGAATGGTTAGTTTTTATCTTTTTGACTATATTTAAATCTAGTATTTTTGTAATGATATTGCATACCTATATAGTCATTGTTAAGGCCCAAAACGTTTAAAACTAATTTAAAAACTTTTTAAAACAGTGTTTAGACTTTTGAAGGACATAGCACAACATATGGTGCAACATGTGGCACCTCTGGGTTTGTGACCCTCTCCGAGTCTCTCTGCAGGCATTCGTACAGATATATCTGTAACAGCTCTGCCACTCGACCCTCCAGTTTATTCCCAACAGGTATTGTACCTCTGAGACGGGCAGTTTATGTGCTTCTGTGCGGTAGATGCCGATAGGAATGTCTCCTGTCGATGAGCACAGCTTCTGGTAGAGACGACCGTAAGTACGAATCCACAAATCCTCCTCTGTGATCTTCATCTACAAGGTACATTGGGAAAATATCATTATCGGTGTCAACAGCTTCATTATGGCCACCATTATAATGGGTGTAGTTGTCCACATACTATGTGTATACAGTCTTGTAAGTGTCTGATGGGCTCATTATATATTGACTGATGGGTCGTATGTACTCACAGCACAGAGGAAACCAGATCCAGGCATGGAGTCTAGACCTAGCAGCAATCTGGTGATAGAGATCATGTAGTCCTTCACAAAAGACTAAAACACACACAACAGATAAAATTAGACACTAAAAACACTGCAAGGAAATACAGTATTAAATACGTGGGCTCCGGTTTCCCCCACAAATCCAAAAGACATGCGGTATAGGTGAATTGGGTAAGCTAAATTGTTCGTAGTGTATGTGTGTGGATGAATGTGTATGAATGTTTCCCAGTGATGGGTTGCGGCTGGAAGGGCATCCACTGTGTAAAACATATGCTGGATAAGTTGGCGGTTCATTCCGCTGTGGCGACCCCAGATTAATAAAGGGACTAAGCCGAAAAGAAAATGAATGAATGATTATATATATATATATATATATATATAAAGCATCTTTTTGCAAAATTAACATAATTAGTTATACATGCCAATCTTACAGATCTAACTGTCAGAATATGAATGAGTACAAAACATATTGGTAATTTTCATCTAAATTTTCAAAGCACAAGAGCCTAAAACACTGTGGTGGCAACTCTAAACATCAGTCAATGCCTGTAAGAACTTTTGTAGACATTTGACATAAGTGAAGAATGTATTGATATTTGTAGAGTTTAATAATCTTTGTGTTAGTTTTACTGTTAATTTCCCTTTGTGGTCTGACTGAAAAGCCAAAATGGACATGATTTCATTATCCACACTGTGCAAATCCATATTGTCTCTTCACCATACAATAGATCACAGAAATTATTTAAATATGCATAAGGCATGACAAATTTAATCAGACCTGGAAATTTTGCATCTGCCACCATTGGAAATTAATGACTTCTAAACTATTTTATTTATTTTTTGTTGTCATAAATGGCACATTCTTTGAGACTGGAATTTGCCAAGGGATATTTACAGTATGTATGTACTATTTTTAAAATATTCATGTATTTAATTTGTGAGTCAGTATATAATGCATTATTTTCTTAACAAAGATGAACAATACTTAACCCATGAATCAAACTCAGTATGACGGCATAGTTAGACTATGATGGCAGTATGACGGCATCAGTATGATGACATAGTTTTCCATCCATAATTTTTAAAAAATCTATACATTTTATTATCATTGATTTTCATAAAGAAATACAAAAAGATCTTGAATCACATTTTCCTGTTACCTGATACAGCAGAGTGTCTAACATACTGACACTAAACACCTTTCCAGCTGCAAACGGTAATCTGAACATGAACACCAGGTTAGAGCCCCTCTCTCTCTCTTTCTATGAAGAAAAACACATATATATCAATATTAATTTAATGTAGCCTGATTATAAAATATTACTGCAGATTATGTATTATTGTACTCGTGTCTCACCTTCTCCAGTTTGGACAGAGCTAGAGAATAGTGGTCTTTCACTTTGAACTGCATGAAGCGCATGTTGGCCGGGTGGGTGAGTTCGGTTATAATACTGAGAGCTGGAAAAAGCCTTTGAGAAACAGTGAGGAGAGGAGTGTCAAGGCCCAAAGACGCCTCCAGTAGAAAGATTCATGTGAACAGACCTACCTGAAGAGTGTCTGAACATTAACAATGGTCTTGGCATCAGCCATGTAGTCCTCCTCTGCAATCATGGAGCTCTCTTTGTCCACAACCACCATGGTGTCAGCAAATGTCACGCCACAGCGCAGAAGACTATCCAGACTGAAAACACAGGGTTGAGGAGTCAGTAAAATCACATTTATTCTGATATAGTTTAACTCTGAGTTTGTATCATATTGTATTACCATTTTCTAAACTACGAGATGCTGAATGTGTCTGAATAATTTTTGGTTTGACAATATACAGGCTTAAAGTAAAGCTTCTCTTACTTGTCAATAGAGCCCACTGTGTAAAAGACCATAGGAAACCAGCAGATGGCCTCCAAGAAGTCTGCCTCAGGTCTAGCAAAAGAAAGACATGTTGAGAATCTGAGGTAATGCCTTGACAAAAAAAAAACAAAAAAAACTGCAAACTGAATTATGATTGTGTCTTTCCAGGTATTTTACGAAACCGACCCAATGTCTATAAAAATCTCACAGCTTCACCCTGCTCCAGGGCATCTAAATAATGAAATTCAGCCTGCAGCTGCACATCCGCTAAGGGAAAAAACAAGATGACTCAGAGTTTTATTGCATCTGATTGCATTATATGACAATGAATCTCTGCATATTAGTTTTCAGTTACAGGAGAAACGATGATTGCATGTCATGAAGGATACAGAAAAGTGGTCAGCACTGTGAAAAACAAAATGGATGATATTTAAAGGAACACTCCATTTTGTTTTGGTTTTTTTTTTGTCATGAGTGAAAATATGCTTATTTTACAACTCTCATGCAGTTGAACTTTTTGTAGCCATTCAGATCTGGCAGGTGCACTTTTAGCTTAGCTTAGCATACATAATTTAATTGGATTAGACCATTAGCATCCTGTTCAAAAATTCCAAAAGTGTTTGGATAATTTCCTTATTTAAAGCTTGACTATTCTGTAGTTATGGCTGCAGCAGGTGAAATAATATTACACAGTTCCTGAATATAGTACCTAAAGGTAGGTTCAGGCACTACAAAATATCAATGTGACTGTTGTAGCCATGGTACGGCAGCAAAGTTCCTTGATTATTACAACAGAATGAGAGTATAGTTAATCTTCCGTAAGTCTTACTCCACAACTTACTCCACAACTACACAACAGTCAATAGAAAAATTTGACTAAATGTTTTGGTCATTTTTGGGCAAGATGCTAATGGTCTAATCCAATTCATTGATCTGTTAAAATGGTAAAAAAATAAAAAAATAAAAAACTCAACTGTTTAAATATAGGGGTAAAATGAGTGTATTTCCCCCCAAAAGTGAAGTGTTCCTTTAAATGCTCAGTGTTCCAGTTTTTTTAGGATACTCACACATTCTCCAATAACAAAACAATTGGGTTGAGCTCCTTCCTGGGACGGTAATATGCTCGCAGTGGGACAATGAAGTTATAGAGGCCATTTCCTGCACTTTCCGCCGACACGATGATCAGTTTATTTTTGAAGCCATAAGAGCGAGCATCTTCATAGGGCATGTGATGACAAGCCTGAAAGCAATCTGCTGTTAGGATCTCATGTCGTGAGAGGTGTAGTTATTGTGATTTTGTGAACTGGGTGATTTTTATAAAAGAGCTGGACAAAGGCAGACACTCACCCTATCCAGACGCAGACAGCAAAATGGCATTTTCTCCTGCAGGAGGTGGCAGAGGGCTGGAGAGCTGCCAATGTATGGAGAGTTTAGTGGGTAGCCTTTTACCCATCTGTGAGAGGAGCACAAGCACACAAACGCATGTCTCATACAAAAAGCAATTTGAGGATTCTGATAACCCTATACTTTCAAACAGTATTGTAGCTAAAATGTTCAAGTGTTTGAAAGAAGCTTTTAAACTCACCTAAATATAAAAATAAAATAAATAGTTACCAAAAAAGGGAAAAGGTTTCAGGTTTAATTTCCAAAATATGTACTTTTTACTGGCTTGTCTTACTGACATAGACACTCACTGACATAGACTGTAATTGTCCACAGCTTTGGCCATTTGTTCTTGAAAATGATCAGCATCATCTGAGTGTGAAGTCAGTAAATGACTAAAGATGAAGTTTAACAACTTTAGGCAACCTGTTTTACAATAATGCTTATAGATTAACATCTGAAGCCTTTAGTTTGGACAATGAAGACATTCTGACTGTGTTTTTGTGTGTGTCTTAATTACACAGTCTGTAAATTTATTTTTTTCAATTAAAATAAACAAAAAACACAAGAACAGTGTTATATATTTTGCTGGCTTGAAGAGAAGTGTTTGTTTATTGCCTTCATGTTTGATCCATTTATCTGTTTCTATCATCTTTATATTCTTTACCCTGCAGCAGCGATAGCGTATGTCTTTAAGTAATCTATATGTGGAGTTTATGCGTGAGAATGAAAAAGAAATAATATTACAATGTGTCATCACAAAACTATTTCAGTCTAGAACTCTGCTCGTGGAGACACGCTGTCCAGCAAAGTTTATTTCTAACCTGCTTCAGCACATCTGCTTGTGTATTTTATATGATCCTGAAAAGCTGCTCTATTTTTTTTAAAT
>CAIGQW010052363.1:0-13696 GCA_903798125.1 Danio choprae | reverse complement strand
AGTTCAGTTCAGTTCAGTTCAGTGTGGTTTAAGTTTCACTGCTGAAAGTTCAAACACTGAAGAGCAAATCCACCGAAGCGCAGCTCCACAAGTCCCGATCCGAGCAGGCCAGTGACAACAGTGGTGAGGAAAAAACTTCACCAATTGATGAAGTGAAGGGAAAAAAAAACTCTAGAGAAACCAGGCTCTGTTGGGCACGATCATTATTCTTCTGGCCAAACTTCCAGTGTGGAGCTGCAGTCTAGGCGGCAGAGGCTGGAGAAGCTGTACGTCCATCGTGGAAAGCTGCAGGTGTGGTAGGGCATCGGTGGGAGGTCAGGCTGGCCCACAGGATCAATGCGTGGACTCATAGTCTGGTGCATTAAGACAGGAGTGTGTTCTACAGGTGGTTGTCAAGCCAGCTCACCTGTGTGGAGCACACTCATGCATCATACCATTATGCGATGCATTGAGTGTATGCTTTACTAACATTTTCTTTGCCATGATGACAGTACATAACATTCATTCATTCATTTTCTTTTCGGCTTAGTTCCTTTATTATATTTATATTATATCCTTTATTTATATTTATGCCCTTCCAGCCGCAACCCATCACTGGGAAACATCCATACACACTCATTCACACACATACACTACGGACAATTTAGCTTACCCAATTCACCTGTACCACATGTCTTCAGAATTGTGCGGGAAACCGGAGCTCCCGGAGGAAACCCACGCAAACACAGGGAGAACATGCAAACTCCACACAGAATTGCCAACTGACCCAGCCGGGGCTCGAACCAGCGACCTTCTTGCTGTGAGGCGATTGTGCTACCCACTGCGCCACAGTACATAACATTTGACTAGATATTTTTCAAGATACTAGAATTCTGCTTAAAGTGCTATTTAAAAGCTTAATTAGGTCAATTAGGCAAGTTAGGGTAATTAGGCAAGTCACTGTATAGCAGTGGTTTGTTCTGTAGACAATTGAAAAATAAATATTGCTTAAGGGGGCTAATAATATTGACCTTAAAATGTTTTTAAAAAAAATTAAAAACTGCTTTTATTCTAGCCGAAATAAAACAAATCAGACATTCTTTAGAAGAAAAAATATTATAGGAAATACCGTGAAAAAATCCTTGTTTTGTTAAACATCATTTGGGAAATATTTGAAAAAGATAAAAAAAATCACAGGAAGGCTAATTATTTTAACTTCAATTGTATATTTATATGAATGCTAGGCAATAAATTGACACTGAACATAAGTTTACTTGCCCTGAATTTTGTCGCTTTTTATGGAATTATGGCTCAAAATGCTTTATGGATTTGAAAAGGAACCTGCTGTCATGTCATTTAGCACAAAATCAATGTGTTTAGAGTTTTCGGAACTTTCTGGAAACACTCAGACTAGTTTACAATAGTGCAAATAGTGCAAATAGTGAAAATGCTTCTCGTTCACATTGGTGTTCGTATTTACTGTGTTTCTGGAATACAATCTCCGTCAATAATATACACCATAAAATGCATTATACAGGATCATTGAGGCTCACGGGGCATGCACATATTTTGCCAGCATACGTACACTCAAAAAGTGGATTTTGCTGCTTGTTCAAACTACTTATTTAAAATTAGTTGAAACAACACAACTCTTAAGGTTTTTTTGGGGGGACAACTTAATTGCTTTAGGTTTAATCCATTTAAATTTCTAAAAACAATTAAGTTCACTTAATCCATTTGTGTTGGGACAACATGAAGGAATTGTGTGGAACCCAGCATTTTGTATAGTGGGCATACTTATGATCATATGAGAATGGCTTGATCAATCAGGGAATGATACGGAATAGTCCAGATGACCAGTCAGAAATTGTGGATATCCACACCTCAGATTTCAAAAGTTTCCATTTCACTCCGTCTGAAACACAACACCAGTGTTTCTAAAGTAAAACGGGGACTTCAGTAAAAAATTACGGAATAGTGTGGATGCCAGACGTAACCTTAATAAAATCTACATGCTTTAATATAAATTAAATCAAATAAAAAAATCACTGGTGTAAAAAAAGACCTGGGTTCATTCTCATTTCATTAGGTAGTTTTCTTTACGTGACTCTAGGGTTCTGCTGTGCCCTCACGCCTCCTTAAAGGGGTGGTCCACTACGATATCATATTTTAAACTTTAGTTGATGTGTAATGTAGTTGTGTGAACATAAACAACATCTCTCAATGTAATATGCTCAAAGTTCAATGCAAAGGGAGACATTGGCTTTTACAGAGTTAGCTTAGCAAAGCCTAAAGCGAATGAAGTTTGGGGACTACAAAAAAATACATCTGGGCTAATGAGATCACAAATGCTTCAGGTTACGCGCATTCACCACGCGCAGCAAAGGGGTGTGGCTTCTGTTTCTGTATTTGGACTTCCAAAGGACATGACACAATGAGAGAGAAGTGCTTACAATTTAATTTTAATTATGTTCCAAATTATAAAAAGTATATAGCTAGCATCTGACAAAGGACAGCTTTCACAATTGCTCTCAGTTCAGTGCTGGATTCGACTAAAAACTCCAACCGACGAAGCTGTGGATTGTGAACCACAACCTTTTAAGTGTTTTTATTTGTTAAAATTGATCTATTACATGCACAGTTTCTAGCGTTAACGGTATGTTGTAGTGAGGACGTGAACAAGGATGTAAACAATGAGAAATGCTGTTTGTCACCATTAACAATTTTGCTACAAATTCATATTTGTCAGTCAAATCACTGTAAACACCCGCAATCTTCACCAGTGCAACATCTCTCTATGCGGCCGCTTTCCCTGCGTTCTACATCTCACACAACAACTAGCAAATGATATGTGAACATTTCATATTATGCTTGTCAGATTTTCTTTTAGAGAGCAGGCGTGAGGTTCAGCTATATGCTCTTCATATCTTCAACTGATACGGCTAACAGCTACTCTGACTGACAGTATTTACACAGCGCAAAAGCGCATGCTTGAAGGCGCGTGACACTTTTTCTGGTGATGCGGAGCTGATCAGCGAACAGCACATTATGTTAGCTGACCAATCAGAGCCTCTTGAGGGCTGGCCTTTCAGAGGAGCTAGTAAATATTCGTTTTCATGTTAGCTGAGTAGTTGTATTTAATCAAAGTAAGATATATGAAAAAAATAATGTGATTTTCTACGAGTAAAGCATAAGCACACATTGCTTTCTTATTTCTTATTCTCATTGCTCATCTTATAAACACAACCAAGCCTTAAAAATACACTCTGGACCACCCCTTTAAAAAAGTCATTCATCTTCATATAAAATCATATGGATTTGTATGAAATAGCCACTTTTCTGACAATATGTCAAAAACGTAGTTTTCTCGTGCGATTGGGCTGGAAATTCAGTAATCATTTCTCCCTTGACGATTTTGAAGATCTTTAAAGCATGTACACAATGCATCACATAACTGTAGGAATGCGTGAGTGTGCTCCATGCAGGTGAGCAGGTTTGACAAACCACCTGTAGGAGATACTCTTCCTGTCTTAATGCATCAGGCACTTTTTTAAAAATAGTTCTATGCTTTATATGTTTGTTTATACAACAGTTCTGTCTGGTTCTCGAATCTGATTGGCTGATAGCCGTGAGATATTAAAGCAATATCAGCAATCATACAGCCTTTACACCCTTGTGTATTACTTCGCCCACACTAGGACTAAAGAGGGACTAAACAACTCACAACAGCTACAAATATTGTAGCTGTTGGACAACATAATGTACTTTTGAGGCTTTTTTAGGCAAGAATGTAGTTGTTTAGATTGCAACTATGCAGTTTATTTATAAGGACAGTGCCTATTTTAAATATTTATAATCCAGCGTGTCAGCGGTCAGCCTGTTATACTGAGCAGAGCAAACACGGTTGATGTTCCGCACAGAGACCACATATTAAGTCCTTCGGGACTTCAAACTACAGCTGATCAAATCCTTACAGGTAAGTGACATTCTGAGTCGAGCTCTCTCTTTTTTATATGCTGTAGTGTCGTATTTATACCATAGTAATATGGTAGTGTTTGCTTTGCTTGGCTTTTTCGGGGTTAATTATTGTGATATCCCGATTGCAACAGAGAAATTCTGGGAAATCTCTGTAGACTGATTCATGCCATTCAGCCTTATAATGTTAAAAGGTGAGCAAAATCACCTGTTTTGTCATCACCTTATATATTATGCTAGAGAATCATTCAAATATTAGTTCTAAAGTGGCGTTAGTAAATTAGCAATGGTTTCTGCTGTTCTGACGGTCAGCTGCAGATGTGAATGAATGGCGGAAGAAAGTAGTTCCTCGTACAAAAGACTCTCTGTGTTTGATTTTCTTCTTTATATATATGATTATGCCGTCGAACTGTTGTATAAATGCAATATCACACTAGTAGCAGTGTGATATGGCTGTATATCGTCGGCCTCGAGCCAACGTATGCCTCCCACCAGTGCCGATATACTGCCATATTGCAGTGCTACTCGTGTTATATTGCTCAGTTATGTGTTTGTATATATAGCACCTCTTTTCAATTACGTCCACTCCAATGAGCCTGGGTTGTAAATAACTTTTCTTAAAGTTATTCTTTTGGTAAATGTATATTGTGCAAACTCTTACAGGATAAAAAAACCCCCAAAAAACCCCACCACGATATACTTAAGGAGAAGATAGTATACTGATCACACACTGGAGTGCATTGCTTGTATGGGGGGCATCTTTTCCTTTTCAAATGGAATTCAATAACAAAAAAACGGTGCAGGATGTACTTCACAAGACATGCCAGAGGAAGAAAAGGAATACATTTCAGCAGGTCTTCATCAAAAACAGAGGAGAGAGAGAGAGAAAGAGAGATGGGGAGGCCACAAGGGGAGAAATAAACAGATTAGAAAAGCAATTGACATTTCCCTAAAGCATGCAAGGGCTTATTTGCATCAGTTCACCAGCTCATGTTTTATTTATCTGTGATCACAACCGATCGTGAGGAAAATTAATCAATAGGAAAGCCACCCGGAGCGCCGGCCTGTGCCACGCCGTCCCCCCCCCCCCCCACCACCACCACCTCCTGTTTCGCCCCCATACCTTTACACCCTGCGTGGAGGTGACGGATTTCTCTATCCGAGGAATGCTTGGAGGAGCTCCATATGGCCGGGATCAAAGGTGTTGTTCACTGCACGGTTCTGCTTGGTTGCCAGCCACTGCCGTTAATTAGAAAACAAGATCAGAGGCGGTATTAAAATCCAATTAAGCCGGGAATGAACAGATTGCCAAGTGATGTTCACTAATGTATTACCCGAGCACCATGCAAATTTCAGCGGCTGCGTTGGGTCGCTGTCGCGTGCGCGTGGCATGTGGGTGTGCTTGTGTTTATCCCCTGTCTCTTCCTCCAATCTTCCGCACTCAATGAAAGTTCTTCAAATTGCCTGACTGATCACACTTCAGCAGCATAACATTACCTGGAGGGCGAAGATCCTGCCAAATAGTGAGGAGCAAAACAAATCGTATGCCAAACAGAGGGAAGGGGCTTGTGTGAGAGCTTCTTTAGGATTATTCCAACAACCTGAGCAAATGATCTCGTTGAATCGGGCTAATGATGCAGATTCCCATGGACACCAGGCATCTGAGCGGCGGAGACGTAAGTGCCTCCAGCTGGTGGTCCACGGCGGATGAGGGGCTCGCCAAAGAAAAACACACCACACCACATAATAAAGGCTAATGAGTGGCAGGAAGGAGTCCTCGAGTGTCAGGAAATTACCCTGATGCTAAGGCGCAAAAATAATGGCTAATTAATTTTATAAATAGAGATGAAAGCCGGGACGCTATTCGTACGGCTGATGACCCTGTGTCATGTGTAATGCTACGTTTGCGTCAGACCAGAAATTTGTTTATTTGGCATGCTCGTTCTTGCCAAGATAGCGCATGCTTCGAACATGTTCCACGCTTTTGTTCCAGATCATTTAATCAAATGTAATCAGCCTGACCGACTCGACAAGTTCTGCTTTAGTCTCTTATTGCATTGTTTGAAAAAATATGTGTTAATTAACAGTGTCTGTATTTTGTTGTGTAGGTTTGTGAATTCCATTATGGGAGCTTGATCTCTGCTCTGTCCACATTAGATGTTGAAAATTCAACTCTACAGTTTAACGAAGTGATTTTCATTGACATTTCTGTAGTTTAAAATAATGTAATGCTCAATTAAATTCAGCCTTACAGTGGCGCAGTGGGTAGCACGTTCGCCTCACAGCAAGAAGGTTGCTAGTTCGAGCCTCGGCTGGGTCAGTTGGCGTTTCTGTGTGGAGTTTGCATGTTCTCCCTGTGTTGGCGTGGGTTTCCTCTGGGTGCTCCGGTTTCCCCCACAAGTCCAAATTGGGTAGACTAAATTGTCCATAGTGTATGAGTGTGAATGGGTGTGTATGGATGTTTCCCAGAGATGGGTTGCAGCTGGAAGGGCATCCACTGCGTAAAACATATGCTGGATAAGTTGCCAGTTCATTCCGCTGTGGCGACCCCAGATTAATAAAGGGACTAAGCCGAAAAGAAAATGAATGAATGAATGAATTCAATTCAATTCAGGTTAATTTGTATAGCTCTTTTTACAATAATTATTGTTTCATAGCAGCTTTACAAAAAGTCTGCATTATTACATTACAATCAAATTAAGTTAAAGTTACAATCAAATCTAAGTTATTATATACAGACATAGTTAACCTGGAGTCTTATGGCTTATAGGGGATGTCTATGTGTACATGTTTAATGAAGTGTATTTGTGTATTAGGTGTATGTGTTGTTCTAAGTCCTCGATGGTTGGCATCATTTTTTCACAGGTTTTGGATCCTATCAATAGCACTGCACAATTTCTGTAGGCCTCAGGATGGCCATCCTCAGGTGGAAATAGAGAACAAAGAAAACAATTAGTGTAGCTGCTCTTCATGATGTATTTGAACAAGAGATATTAAATGTCAAAGTGAAAATGAAGTGCTATAAATAAAAGTAGGAGTTATATAAACAAACATAGAAACAAAAATACAAAGCATATAAGTATTTCTAACAAAATGTCTGGTGCATTAAGACAGGTGTCCAACAGGTGGTTTGTCAAGCCCACCCACCTGCTGGAGCGCACTTATGCATCATACCATTATGTGATGCATTGTGTGTATGCTTTACTAAAAAGACAGGTCTTGAATCTAGTTTTGTGTGTCTAGCCCCACAAAGGCTATTCCAGAGTTTAGGAGCCATAAATGAGAAGGCTTAATCTCCTTTAGTAGACTTTGCTATTCTGGGTACTACCAGAAGCCCTGAGTTTTGAGATCTTAAAGAGCGGGTTGGGTTGTAGCGAGACAGAAGGTTGGTTAGATAAACAGGAGCTAGATTATTTAAAGCTTTGTAGTTAAGATTAATATCAATTATCAATATTTTATATATTTTTAATATATAAGAAATACTATAGGGAAAAATAGGTCAGTAGAATAACAGAAAATGTACTGGCAGTTTATTACAAGGTTTGTGTAGCATAATATACGACACCAACCCAGACAATACACCACTTTAAACTATTAAAAATGTCAATTTTTCGAACTTTTCAAGGTTAAATGTTGCAAGAAAGATCAAGGTCCCATAAGACAATATAAAAGCATAAATAAATGGTGAAAGTAAAAACATGAATCACAAAATACGTAAAAACTGTTCATTTATGGATATTTTTTACATTGTGTATAGAGCCATCTATTCATTGTGGCCTATTCTGATGTCTATTATTTTGGCCTTTGTATTGGACACATTGCAGGTTTTCCCACAAGGTTTCTTGTAGAAAAGCTTAAGAGAATGATGAATTTTATCTTTTCAGACTCTCAGTTGAATGTTATTTGCAATTAAATGAAAATGCTCTATTTATAGTAATAAAGACTATGTCATTTGTGCTTTTCTGACACATTTAAGGAGGAATTCAGTGCACCTTTCTATATATTTTTGCAATTACTTCTGTTGTCTTATTGTAAATGTATTGACAGACGCCAGTATATAAATAGAATTGTATTTGCAGATTAATAATAAAGCAGCTACCCAATTGACAACAGATAAAATAGATTACATTTAAATGTAGTATTGACTTTTTTACCTATTAGATTGCATGTTTATTGCTTATTAGTGTTTACAGGGTAAAGCACTTGTAATACTTTATTTTGCATGACCATATTCCATAATCTTATCCCATACCTAAACTTTACCATGGTTCTACAACTCATACAATATTTCAACAAGACAATGCAAAACAAGACAATGCAAAACAAAGTTGTGGCTGTGGAGGAAGAGGATACAGGTACTTGACTGGCCTGTCTGCAGTCCCGACCTGTCTCCAATTGAGAATGTGTGGCTCATTTTGAAGCGCAAAATACGACACTGAAGACCCCATACTGTTGCCCACATTAAGACTTGTTTGCAGGAATAATTAGACAGAATTACACCTGAAACACTTCATCACTTGGTGTCTTCAGTACCTAAACACCTTTTAAGTATTGTGAAAAAGAATGGTAACATTACAAAATGGTAAATGCTTTTTTTTACCTCAGTAGTTATACAGCAGCCCTGACCCTTGTCAGTGTAAATGAATATGATCTGCTTCAGTCCCAAAATCTACATCACCAAATGATAATCTGACAATCACCTGACCTAAATTAGATAGAAATTAAGAAGTATAGATCAGAGTTGAGAGTCGAGATCTACAGAACCATCAAGATGGAGAGGGGGGGGGGGGGGGGGAATTGGGTAAGCTAAATTGTCCGCAGTGTATGTATGTGAATGAGAGTGTATGGGTGTTTCTCAGTGATGGGTTGCGGCTGGAAGGGCATGCGCTGCGTAAAACATATGCTGGATAAGTTGGTGGTTCATTCCGCTGCGGCAACCCCTGATTAATAAAGGGACTAAGCCGAAAAGAAAATGAATGAATGAATTTCATGTCAACAGCTCCTATAGAAATATATTAACCAGAAAAAAAACATGCTCGGATATGCTCAATACTTATTTTACCTGCTGTAACTATCAGAAAAACGAGTAAAAAGAGGCATTATTGAATTTTAAGTGTTTCCTCACCTTGACCCTCTCACCCCACCCCCAACCCTCCCTCTCTCTTTCTCTCTCTCTCATTCTCACGCCACAAAAAAAGACTATTTTCCTTAACCTCTTAACAGCCCTTTAATGAGGCAGAGTCCTTTAAGCCGGGGGGACAAAGAGGACCCTCATGCGGGAAGATGTGAGCTCTTCTCCAGCCACCTGCCCAAACACAGGTGACTGCATTATAAAGAAGTCCCGTCATCGCTCACAATGGGACCACGTCCTACAGACACGCTCACAATGACCCCCAGGGCCCTTCAGACCCTCCCATTGATTCCCAGCGTGTACTTCAGACACAAGAGGTCAAACTCCAGACAGCATTGCCTGCTTTACTTTGTCTGTTGGGACTCGGTGATCTGCTCTTGTTTTGGACTGGGAATTTCCCCCTCGTGAGGTCTCCTGTCTTCCTGTTTTGGAAAATGGTCGGTCGGTCGGTTGGTTGGTTTGTTGATGGCAGTGATTTCACATAGAACTTTAAAGTCCTTGTGAAACCACAATAAAGTTTTTTAGATGTTAGTATCAGTATGTTAGTCCTAAGGATAACTATAAGTTAGCTAGTTTATTTGGCATCACCTCATACTTCAGTTTCTCATCAAATCTTCTGACCAATCAAATGCTCTCTAGTATCTGACATGCCCCCCCCAATTCAAGATGCTTTTAATTTGCTTTTGATTTGTTGCGCTTGAACTCAACCACTCTCACAGGCAGAGCTGTGATCAAATAAATCGCTATTGGCTGTTTTTTTTTGTAAAGGGGAGGAGCTTCTCTATGTCCCACACCACCTCCTGTTTTAGTTAAGATTATGCCAAACATGGAACAAAAATGCACTTTTCAAAGCACTTCACGGGACCTTTAAAGCCCCCATGAAATCAAAATGTACAGTTCTTGTTTATTCATTCATTCATTCATTCATTTTCATTTCGGCTTAGTCCCTTTATTAATCTGGGGTCGCCACAGCGGAATGAACCGCCAACTTATCCAGCATATGTTTTACACAGCGGATGCCCTTCCAGCTGTAACCCATCACTGGGAAACATCCACACACTCTCATTCACACACATACACTACGGACAATTTAGCTTACCCAATTCACCTGTACCGCATGTCTTTGGACTTGTGGGGGAAACCGGAGCACCCGGAGGAAACCCACGCCAACACAGGGAGAACATGCAAACTCCACACAGAAACGCCAACTGACCCAGCCGAGGCTCGAACCAGCGACCTTCTTGCTGTGAGGCGAACATGCTACCCACTGCGCCACTGTGAGGCCCCAGTTCTTGTTTATATATCAAATATTGTAGTGGTTGTTATAAAAGATTCATCTGTGCACTTTATTTTATTTATTTGTTGTTTTTTTTAAATGAATGTGCTCTCGTAATCTTCAACCAAATACCTCAACCTTTCCTCCCCCTCAAAAAGACTTCTCTTCACTTACATTTACATTATTCATTCATTCATTTTCCTTTTGGCTTAGTCCCTTTATTAATCTGGGGTCGCCACAGCGGAATGAACCGCCAACTTATCCAGCATATGTTTTACGCAGCGGATGCCCTTCCAGCTGCAACCAATCACTGGGAAACATCCATACACACTCATTCACTATTTAGCTTACCCAATTCACCTATAGCGCATGTTTTTGGACTTGTGGGGGAAACCGGAGCACCCGGAGGAATCCCACGCGAACACGGGGAGAACATGCAAACTCCACACAGAAATGCCAACTGACCCTGTCAGGGTTCAAACCAGCGACCTTCTTGCTTTGAGGCGATTGTGCTACCCACTGCGCCACCGTGCTGCCCCTAACCAGAAACAAAATATTTCAAACTTAATTCATGCACTTTCAAGGACCTGTGTTTGTTTTTAACTACTTTCCAGGCCTTGAATCCAAATGTCTGAAATTAAAGTACTTTCAAGAAGTGTGGGAACCCTGTAGGAACAAAAATGTACCTTTATTTCTGAGACTCTATTTAAAAAATAAAGCCCATTTTACAGGTGTGAAAAATATGTAAATATTTAACACAGTACCTAAATGTAAATATAATTAATTCATTCATTTTCATTTCGGCTTAGTCCCTTTATTAATCTGGGGTCGCCACAGCGGAATGAACCGCCAACTTATCCAGCATATGTTTTACACAGCGGATGCCCTTCCAGCTGCAACCCATCGCTGGGAAACATCCATACACACCCATTCACACTCATACACTACGGACAATTTTAGCTTACCCAATTCACCTGTACCGCATGTCTTTGGACTTGTGGGGGAAACCGAAGCACCCGGAGGAAACCCACGCCAACACGGGGAGAACATGCAAACTCCACACAGAAACGCCAACTGACCCAGCCGAGGCTCGAACCAGCGACCTTCTTGCTGTGGGGCGAATGTGCTATCCACTGTGCCACGGTGAGGCCCCTGTAAATATAATATAAAAGACAAATTAAACAAAATAATATACGAAATAGATATTAACGTGTACCTGCACAAGTGTATGAACATACGTAATGTCACTGAAGGGACCCTACAAGTATGGTACGCATAAATAGTTTATTGAGTTGGATGGCAGTAATAAACCGGAGATGTAGATAAAAGGATGAATGTGGCTGGATGGAGATGACCGGAGAATGGATATGGCAGTGCTGGAACGTAGGAGACCAAACACAGGGGAAACAAAGATGACCAGACACAGAACCAGGAGAAGCCACACTGGGCAGGAGAGACACGGACACTTACAGAGATTACAGGGGAAAACAAGTAAATTGCGACTAATATTGATACATTGACTGGGAGGAGAGTGCAGTCCTTCATGTTGCAACGAGGCTGGACACTCAGTGGAGCGGGGTGACTGATTATATGGAGAAGAGGGAATGACGTGCATGTACGGGACTAATTAGAATGCAGGTGACGGGGATCGGCGTGATTGTGATGATTGTTAGTGGGGAGAACCTGGTAATCTTGGCTTAAATGTGCAATAATTGATCTTTTTGATAACAAAAATGCTAACGTTAGCCTGATAGCACTGAAAGCTAGCCCAGGTCCCACCCTGCAAATTGCCATTTAAAGCTAGGCCTCCTGAATGTGCAATACAGACATCACTACAATACATCACGTAACATTCACCTTAAAGAAAACTTCCTAGTACAGTTAGTAATTACAATCCCAAACTTTCAAAATAAGGTTGTTGATGTTTGCCTGGGTGCTGCACGGTGGCGCAGTGATTAGCACGATCGCCTCACAGCAAGAAGGTCGCTGGTTTGAGCCTCGGCTGGGTCAGTTGGCATTTCTGTGTGGAGTTTGCATGTTCTCCCCGTGTTTGCGTGGGTTTCCTCCGGGTGCTCCAGTTTCCCCCACAAGTCCAAAGACATGCGGTACAGGTGAATTGGGTAAGCTAAATTGTCCGTAGTGTATGTGTGTGAATGAGTGTGTGTGGATGTTTCCCAGAGATGGGTTGCAGCTGGAAGGACATCCGCTGCGTAAAACATATGCTGGATAAGTTGGCGGTTCATTCCGCTGTGGTGACCCCAGATTAATAAAGGGAATAAGCCGAAAAGAAAATGAATGAATGAGATTTTCCACCTCCAGTGTTTACGCCAACTATGTTTCTACTGGTTTTCATCTTCAGCTAGTGTACTGTACATTGGATATCCTCTCAAATTGTGGAATTGTGGGTAAAAAGTAGGGAAGTAACGTAAAGAATTAAGTCGTTCACTCGGTAATCGAACACCACTACAAAATGGCAGACTCCCAATATAGTGAACTATATAGTGGTTTCGGAAACAGACATCTTTAAGACATCTCAATGCACATTAGTTCAATTATTCTAATTATCCGAAGATTAAAACGTATCATAACAGTGTTAATCTATGTTTTAAGTTTCAGTTAAACGAATAGCTATTTTATTCCAACGCACATCATTATTTTTATGTCCACTAGCATGCGCTTAAATTTACACCATAGGTCATAATAAGCAACTTGCACAAAAGACCTATTTGGTTATTATTTAGATGAGGAAACACTTAAAACGTTGGTTGGTTTGTTGGCTGCACTGATATTTGAGCTGCATTTCACGTAAGGTAGTATCAACGTGACGGCTATATAGGCTTAATTTTGCAAGATGCAGAAAAGCTACGGAGATTCTGGCAGCTTTGAACATTTTATGGATGGTGTTAACCAAAGACAAAGAGGCTTATTTGATTTATTTGACAGTCTAGAGGGTTTAAATGCGCAGAGAAACACAGGCCAACCTGACGCGTATGGGAGCCTGCTGGAGCGTTTGACTGAAAGTATCTGTCTTCACTTACCACGTAACAAGCTGGGTGCTGAGCACACACTTCTCAAGATGTCGTGCTATAAAATAGACAGATATAAAAGTCACTTGAATATGAGGAGCTAATTATCTGCTTGTAAAAGGAGAGCACATATTTATTCACACAAGAATGGAGGGTCTCTGCCTAAAACCAGTCCTGTGGTATCTATAATTTATGAGTCATATTTAATATATAAAAAAATTCTGATTTTTTTCTTGGCTATTTTGCAATCAGTTGTGTGCATGTAAGTTTTCCATGATTTGATAAAGGAATTTCAGGAAGAAAAAAAAA
>CAIGQW010052362.1:0-10776 GCA_903798125.1 Danio choprae | reverse complement strand
TTATTCATTGTTCACTCACTGACCCCCCCCCACACACACACACACACACACCATCATGTGGTCAGTGGTTTGAAGCTTTGAAATGATAGCGTACAATGGAGCTGAAGACACGCCTCGAGGAAAATGTGCTTTTCATGTGTCCTAGAAGAACGTGTGATTTAATGATTTTAATAAGCAGTGATGAAGCAGCATATGGTGTGTGCTGAGAGAGGGTTTTGACCCTGGGCAAGAGGACAGCCGCTATTGAACACTTCAGATGAACAAATATAACTTGTGTAACATCTAAAACTAGTTTAAAATGGGTGTGCAAGATATATTGAGTAATTAGCAAATTTCCTGAGAATACTTTATGCAGTGTCTGTGTTGCAGAGCTGCAGTTAAAATGCTGTTATTTTTGGAGCAAGCATTTCTGTGTTGCGTGCATATTACATTGTTGTTGTCTATCTTTATCTTTATTAGGCCCAATGGATAACCTGGGAGGTGAGGTATAGAAAAATAGAAAAGGTTTTTAATTATATATATGATATGGTTAATATGTTTGTAATTGGTTTTCATTATAAATATATAGATATATAAACGCATCTCTGTTTTGGACCCCTTAAATTAATAAATGATGTGATCCAACTTTGTCTTATATTGTTGTCATTTCTGAACCTTTTCCATTTTAATTGGGCTTATTATCAGTCTTTTTAGCAATTTCTCATTTACTACAGAAATATTTACAAAAAAGATGAAATATTAGATCAGATTATCACTATCATCTCCACGCTGCTGTTCACAAAGATTAACCCTATTTCCACATCTGTGTGTATGGAAGGTGCTGCATTGTGGTTATTAGGAAAAGTAAATTACTTGTGCCTTTTACTTTGGGGTGCCTACAAATAAATATTTACATGCATATTAATATTATAATATATAGTTTACATATAAATATTTTATATATACATAAGCAACTCTTTTGTACATGTATATACATGAATGTGTGTATTTATGTATACATATACTCCTTACACACACAATCATGTGTGTACAAACCTTTGCATTTAGTCAGCTCTACAGGCTATCGCAGTATGTTTGTTTATGAAATTCAAATATAACAAAACTAAATTTTAATTAAAACAGGCCCTAATCAAACTGGTTAGACAAATAAAAGAAATATTTACATATAAACAAAGTAAGACTTGTTCTATTTAACATTAGAGGTAAAACCAGTGCATTTTAGTCATGATCCAAACACAGATCCAGCACACATGTATCATGAGCAGATTTTACTCTAAAGTAGACTGTAATTTAGAAATTTGAAGCAAAAACAAATAGTTTTGTCTAGTTTTGTGAAACTATTGGCAGAAGACATCACACACACTGTTCAGAGAACACATCATCCTCACCGGGATATTTGCTGAGCAAACTTAGTTAATGTGAGCTCATGTTTGTCTGCTGTGAAGAGGATTTTTCCAATATTTGTACCTGTGCAGACATGCAGCCGGTGTCACCGCACATAACAGAGCAGACTGACTGATCTGAACATGTCTGAGGCTGTCAGTGCTTTTCCTTTACTGTATGATCTAATGTACAAACTAAGGCAGGGCTATAAATTGATTTTATCGATTACCTCGAGAGTTTACATCCATTTGGGTGAGTGAAACCGTTTTTCACTCTAACACATGCAACGCTCCCCTCTGGGTTCCTGTAGCTCCAGGGAAGATCTCCTGAGAGAAATGTTGCAGACTATGAAATAAGACATAACGCGCACAGACTCCCGCCAAAAACACACATAATTCAGCGCTCTCGGTCATGCATTCACCCTGAGACGCGCATTTGAACCTGTGCGCCACACCTCGTGTTTCTTGAATAGATCTTGTAAAATCTTATCTTTAAATGACAGGAAGGTTCTTAAGGGAAAGTTTGTTTTCTTTAGAATTTTTTATATGCTATAATTATGACATGCTTAAGCTAATTATAAAGGCTAATAACCTTCAACTCCACATTTGTTTTGTGGGGGAAAATAGTTTTTAAAATAGTCTGGGATGTTTTTTATAAGGGCCATATAGCCCAGCCTTAGTATAAACCCTGGAGAAGCTGCTAATATGGCACTCTTGCCTCAGCACTGCCAATCAGAAAATAAATATTTCACAGTATTAAGACCAAGCCGCTTTTTCTAATGGGCAGAGTCTCCGGATTGTTCACAATGCTTCTCAAGCATGACATGACCGTGTGTAGATTGCAATTGTTTTAGTTTTTCCTCGAGGAATGTGATGTTGATCAGGTACGAGTCTTGTGCAAACTGTTGCTCCTGTTCAGTTCAAACATCCCAAAGTAACACAACAAACTTCATTAACCACCTTAAAGACCATCACACAGTGGCTGTCGTCATGCTTTGTGTATGAATGCTGAAGACAGACACTAATAGCAGACTAATGCGCTCAGACGGAGAATTCTGCATTGCATTTGTCCATACGGATTACTAAACCAGAGAACATTTGTTGGCTTTATGCAGGTATGTGTGTCGTATCTGTGAAGCAAATATTTGCAGGGATTCAGCTCTTCTTCCTGACACATTTGTTGACTGAAGATACAGATAGAGAAAGCACTCCCTGTCTGTTTTCAGTTGACAGGCTTGTGTTATCAGCCAAATATCTTTAACATGATTTAGGCATATATTTTTTATTTTATTACAAGTTGACATGTGAACGCGGCACAGTTTCATTATATTTATTTTATTTGCCACAGCTAAGAAAATCCAGTCAGAGAGACCTTTCCATTCTGAACATGTTCTGTTCATGGTTATTATTTTGGCTGTAAAGATCATCAATAAGAATACGCAAGTGAATAAAATGCAAAGGAATGATCGTCATTATCAATCATCATTAACATTGAGCAAAGTAATCGTGCTGATCTTTTTGTTTGTTATCATCGTGCAGCTCTACTGCTTGATTTATTAAATAGCACACGTTTATATTCTGCTGTGTGTTTTGCATTTTGTTTTAGGCAAATGACACTGGCTTCAGGTTTAACCATATAAAGCTTCTGAAGATGAATGGCGCTGGTTGACGTTACTTTTCAGAGACACACAAAACAACCGTACCAGATCACACCAGTGTCGAGTTGCATTGACATGGAAATAAGCGTCATTTGAATGAACTCATCCTCCACGTCTGACTCTTTGAGTTTCATCATTTGTTGGGCTGTACAATATAATGTTCAGTATTAGTATTGCTGTATGAGCATCACGCAGTAGGGTCATGATCAGTGTCGGGATTAATATTGATCAGCTCCACACGAGACACGTTTAACCATGACACAGTGAGATTTGATCATTTGCATGTGTTTTTAAGCCCTGTGACTGAGAATTTTAAGAGAGTTCAAAGCAGGAACAAGAAATGATAACATTTATTATTTTTACGATAAGATTTGTTGTATTTATTTGTTTACTAAGATGAAGACAGTGCAGTGGGTTTTACATTCGATTATTCCCTTTCTTTACCTGAATACTGTTCGACCGTAAACCACCACTGTTTATTTCACTCTTATCTTTGCTCTATTGCGTTCCCTAACAATCATTCCAGTCAGTCTAATTTAATGAATTATTTCCAAATAGAGCTATTTAAAGCTACCATTATATGATGACAATCTGGATATGCCTAGGTATTGGTGAATAATAAGAGTTCAGTATATGGAAATAACCACTCTGTGTGCCTCAGACATCATTGTTTCCTCGTCCACATGTAAATTCTGTCAGTGTAAAATCCCAGTGAAAAACATGCCAATCAGAAGAAAACGCAGACTGTACACGGATTATTAATATGTACGCCTCAGGCTGCGTTTGATTAGCCACAATGGTTTCTACTGAGATTACAACAATGATTATTTCCCCCCCTTATTTTTATATTTATCTAAGCTTGTGTTAAACAGTCAATGTAGGTTGAAGTGTTACTTTGAGAACTGGAGAGGCAGGAAAACCACTGACCAATGAACAAAGGCCAACACAGATTATACATTAATTCAACACCAACACAGAGACATGAGCTCTTTTTAGATGACTTCTGTCAGTTTATATTGTGAAATTTACTGCGCATGCTTGTAATGAGGCAACAAACGCATGTAGACTGCTTTAATATAAGAGCTTAATGCATCAAATCATGACATTTAGCTCTTACTTTCATTTTCTGGAGCAAAAGAATGACAAACCTAATAAACCCATGAGATTGATATTAATTCCTGCCTGGTTTTTCATATACATTAAAGTTAAAATACAACTCTAAATACATCACTGTCTTCCCCTTTTGTTAATAATATATAATTTTTTGTGAATAATAATTATAATTTGGCATATATTTAATCCACAACTCCACTCAGGAGCACATTAGGTAACTGGTGGAATAATGGTACATCACTCACTCCTCCTAGCTGAAATAAACCACTCCACCACTTCAGTTTAATGATTTAACAAGCCATCAACAATGATTGTTCAAATAGTTTTTGACACATGAAGGATTATTATTTTGCATCTTTGTTTTTTTTTTTTTTTTTGAGTACATCATTGTGTGTGTGTGTGTGCGCGCGTGCGTGTGTGTGAAAGAGGGAGAGGGCAGCTACTGATGATCTCAGCAAAGCCGAGCTCATTAATATTCATGACCATTCCAAATATGGTCAAAACCAAACTTTTCATTCTAATGTCATTTCTGGGGTCATGAATGAGCATATAAAACAATTTCTGGAGAATTCTTGAAGTTACCCAAGCCACATACATACTATGTAGATATCAGAGAACAGCTGAGCTTATTGAATCAATGCCCTATATGCCACCTATAAGCCATCTGGTGTGTGTTATTATACACTTACAACCAAAATATCAGATTTTTCCTATACTATGCAGCACTATTAATTTGTCTTTTTGTTTTTCGGCAGCTAAATACCCAGAGATCAAGTCTCTGATGGGCCCTGACCCCAGGCTTAAATGGATAGTCTGCACGATGGTCGCCGTCCAGTTTTTGGCCTTCTACCTGGTGAAGGAGCTGTCCTGGAAATGGGTGTTTTTCTGGACTTATGCATTTGGGAGTTGCATAAACCATTCAATGACACTAGCCATTCACGAGATCTCTCACAACACTGCTTTCGGCAACAACCGAGCCAAGTGGAACCGTTGGTTCGCCATTTTCGCCAATCTGCCTATAGGACTACCATACTCTGCTTCATTTAAACGATACCACCTGGACCACCACCGCTACTTGGGTGGAGATGGTGTGGACGTGGACATCCCCACTGACTTTGAGGGCTGGTTCTTTTGCACGCGTATACGCAAGCTGTTCTGGATTATGTTCCAGCCGCTGTTTTACGCCGTCCGGCCGCTCTACATCAACCCTAAACCCATCAGCCAGCTGGAGCTCCTGAACGTGGCCATCCAGCTGTCCTTCAACGCGCTCCTCTACTGGAGCTGGGGCGCCAAACCTGTGGTCTACATGATGATGGGCTCGATGCTGGGCATGGGTCTCCATCCCATCTCAGGACACTTCATCGCTGAACATTACATGTTCCTCAAAGGCCACGAGACCTACTCATACTACGGCTCTCTTAACCTGCTGACCTTCAATGTCGGCTACCACAACGAGCATCACGACTTCCCTAGCATTCCCGGACGACGACTGCCAATGGTGAGAGCAGTTATTCAGCTTCATTTCTACACATTTGGTCCATTTCAGCACAGTAATTACAGTTGAAGACTAAATTATTAGTAATTATATATTTACTTGCTTAAAAATAATACTTTTACAAGTTAGTTCTAGTGTTCATTAGTTTGTCTTCATACTAAACCTTTTATTTTCTGCATTTGACGTTTTTTCTCTTCTTAATTTGTTTTAATCACATTAATTAAGTAAAGAGGATTCTTAGGAAGCTGAAAGAAAAAGGTTTTATCCTTCTTTTGGATGATTTAAGCTTAATGCGCTTTTAATCTTTCACATCATAATGTAAATCACCTGGCTTAAAAGCCCAAGTTTACCACACAAGTGGAGAAATACCGCATTAACTGTTTTTACAGCACTGCTCAGATGTGTTTTATCAGTTCAGGGATTTAGACTGTTTACACACCACAGCTATGTAGCTAATACTGCAAACCTTTTCCTTGTGTTGTTGTAAAGTTTCACGTATACACAACATTCTCATCTCTACATACTTGCTGATCATATTTCAGTTCGCAATGTTTGTCATTGACAGATGCATTAAAAACACGAAACTATTACTGAACTTCAATACATAAAGTAATAACACCCTTTCCATGTAAAAGCTGTCCCTCCACAAGACTAATGTTGTATTTTAGACTCCTCCTGTACAGTGGAAATATTCATGTTTGATCTATTAAGCTCATAAACCAATTAAGCATTTGGCGCTGTTATGAACACCACTGCAAATATAATGTGGATGTTCTTAAAGCACTAAAAGTTTAATAAATCATTCATTCATTTTCTTTTCTGCTTAGTCCCTTTATTAATCAGAGGTCACCACAGCAGAATGAACCGCCAACTTATCCAGCATGTTTTACACAGCGGATGCCCTTCCAGCTGCAACCCATCACTGGGAAACATCCATACACTCACACACACACACACCACGGACAATTTAGCTTACCCAATTCCCCTATAGCGCATGTGTTTGGACTGTGGGGGAAACCGGAGCACCCGGAGGAAACCCACACCAACACAGGGAGAACATGCAAACTCCACACAGAAACGCCAACTGACCCAGCCGAGACTCAAACCAGCGACCTTTTTGCTGTGAGGCGATTGTGCTACCCACTGTGCCACCGTGACGCCCTTAATAAATGAGTAATCACAGTATTTTAAAGTGACCACATCAGTATTGTGTTATCACCATATATAATACTGGCATATGATAACTGTGCCACTTCACTTTGCACGTTTTAAATCAGGTTGTCAGTCATCTATCGTATTAAAGGCTCCTCAGTTTCTCCAATATCTGCAAGCATATTATGATATTATGGTATGTTTCTGCTTTAGGAGAGTCTTGCATACAGCAGCTTTAACCCCTGAACTGTCACAGTCCGCCACTGGAATGCTGAAGTTTACATCACTAATCATGACGAACTATATAGCGTTGGAAAGGTCGAAGACTACTGAATATATGTTTCATCCCTTTGTTTACTTGCGTAAGAAGAGTAACACATTTAAACATATTTACTGTCACCCTGCTGGAGCATTTATGGTTACATTTTTAAAATCATATTATAGTCTAACCAAAGCAAACATGACACAGTATATATTATTTAAAAATACTTCCAAAGCTCACAAAGAGCGTCTCATGCCTCCAAAAGCCCCCGCGTTACGTTATCTTCATCTTCTGAGGCGCAACTCATTTATTAGAGGAGAAAAACACCAGTGGCTCACAACTCATGGTTCAGTTTTGCGCATGAATCCTATATGCATCTGTGGATGGGAACACAGCTATTGAGGGCATGCCACAGCATCTCAATCGGGTTGAGTTCAGGACTGAGCCACTCCAGAAGGTGTATTTTCTTCTGTTGAAGCTATTCAGGTGTTGATTTGCTTCTATGCTTTGGGTTGTCCTGTTGCATCACTCATCCTCTGAGCTTCAGTTAGGGACAGATGGTCTTACGCTTTCTTGCTAAATGTCTTGATTTAATCTTTGGATGGAAACAGCGCTACTGCCTTTTAGACTTTACTGATGTGTGTGTGTGTGTGTGTGTGTGTGTGTGTGTGTGTGTGTGTGTGTTTCCTCCTGCAGGTGAAGGAGATTGCATCAGAGTACTACAGAGATCTGCCGTGCTACAGCTCGTGGATAAAAGTGCTGTACGACTTCATCATGGACGACCAGTTGAGTCCGTATTCACGCGTCAAACGAAAACTCGTCGGAGACGTCAAGCAGGAGTGAGCGAGCACACACACACACTCCGGCACACACAGGCTTTTAGCAAATGCCACATTAATTTTAATGGTTCACCAAACCCTCTGAGCTGTTGCACACGCTCTGAAGATCCAGACTCTTCTATTAATGCAGCAAGAATAATGTGTTTTTATGGTTGTATGATTGAATAGGTCATGTTCATGTAGCTCTACATGTTCAGTGTTCATTCAAGGAAATGGCTGTGTTTTTACAGTACCTGTAGAATGTTGAGCGAGCCGAGCGCAGTGTGTGTTTTATATTTCACCTCAACTAAAAACAGCCTTACTGAATTGGAGTCTGATTGTTACCGTTGTTAATATAAAATAAATATCTATATTCTCTACTGCTCAGTGGTCTGGACGCGTCTCTTAGCACTCGTCTGCTCATTATATATATATATATATATATATGGGTTATATTTGTGAAGTTAGTCACAATCTTTGTGTGGAGATTTGCTGCGCTGCTCTGTTGTTTGGGCTCACTGTGACCTCAGTGATTAATGTGTGCAAATATGATCAGGAGAAATGTCATAAAATAATATATATATATATACTGTATAGATCGACTGAAGTCTACTTTTGAAGTGAATAATATACAAAAACCTGAATGAGCGCTGCTAAATAGTTTTAGGGCAGTTATGATCCACTTCAGATTGATGGATATAAATAGATACAGTATGTATTTTTCTGTAATCTATATTTCTACATGATAGATATATAGACATAGATATCTACAATGTAGAGAAATATTCTATCTACATTATACATAAACCTTTTCCCCCAACTTAAATGTCAATTTCCATTGATCCTGAGCTTATAATGAAGAAATAAACTAATAGAAGTGATTGTGTATCATTAGCTCTTATACAGAAATGACTGGATAACAGTCTGAGCCCAAACCATCATGCTGCAAACAAAGAAATGCAGAAAGCTGCAGTACTTCAGGAAAGATGCTCATTTATGTGAACATTTGCAATAATCCTCCATTAATAAACGCTGGAGCTCACATTAAAAATGCAATATCCTAACAGTACTGTACAGCTGTTCATATTTCATAAACAAAGGATATTGGAGAGTTCCCACAAATTACACATCAAGCTGGGTCAAATCATTTCAGTGACCGTACCGTCATGCAAGATCCAGGTGAAACATTGTGAAGCGTGATTTCTTATCTACACTTTCCTGCAGGTCTGTTTGTGTTCATTCATTTCTGTATAAGCAGTGGTCTTCAAATCAGCATGAATGTTCGTCGGTGGTCATCTGCTCAGGGTTTCTCGCAGTCTTTCATACATTAACTGGTCCTGCAAAGAGGAATAAATCAGAAACTGTGATTAATAATCAACGAGAGAGAGAGAGAGAGAGAGAGAGAGAGAGAGAGAGAGAGAGAGAGAGATGTGCAGAGAGAGAGAGGGAGAGAGAGGGAGAGAGAGAGATGTGCAGAGAGATAGAGAGAGAGAGATGTGCAGAGAGAGAGAGGGAGAGAGAGAGATGTGCAGAGAGATAGAGAGAGAGAGATGTGCAGAGAGGGAGAGAGAGAGATGTGCAGAGAGATAGAGAGAGAGAGATGTGCAGAGAGAGAGAGATGCAGAGGCTGTGTTCAAATGGCTACATAATTCTGTCCACAGCTTCTGCAAATTGAGCATGAATGCTGGAAACATGTACCCATTGACTTCTAGAGTGTTTGCAATGGTTACCGGTTTTCAGCATTCTTCAAAATATCTTCTTCAATGTTCAACAGAACAGTCAAAGATTTGTGGAGAGTAAATATTGAGGGAACCTCCTCCTCAGCTTTGTGTTGCAGTACAGTTAGCCGTTTCAGCGGTGCTAACTAGTCTTTGTGTAACTGGAAGATAATAAGTACAGCTTTATATATGTTTAAAACAATCATCCATGAATTAAGATGCTGGTGTTGTAGAACCGGTCAGAATGGTCTTGTTTACTGGACACCTGTAAACACCCTCAGGTCAAAGGTCAACACTCACCTTCTTGGACACAGACGGGCGCACTTTCTTGAAGGCGTCTTCAAAGTGAACTCTGCTCACTCTGATGTCCGTCGCTGACTCTGAAACACACACACACACACACCCCCAGTCAGTGCTTCTGGTTCAAGTGTGTTACCTGTATGTGCATGTTACACCTGTTGCATCCATTATATATATGCACATGTTACCTGTGTGTGTTCGTGCAGGGTCCAGGTGAACTCTCAGAGCGTTCACACACGCCTCTCGCACCAGTGCTGACAGATCTGCACCTCTAAAACACACAAACCAACAACACACACTCAACATTTACACAACATGACAAGTGTCTAATATTATCCTGAATGGATACAGAAACTGACGTGAAACTCTGGCAGCGTTGGTCATGGGCGATCTCCTCCAGACTGACATCTGAGTCCAGCTGGGGTTTGGTTCCACCCTGAGAAAGGACAGAATTAAAGGAGCAGTGTTCATTTACTCTCCTTCAGGTGATCATGAAGCTGAGTTTCTTTCTTTTGTTGAACACAATCGAGATAGCCAAGCGTCGCCCTCCTGCTCTCCTCTGCTGTTTATACTTTGACTTTGCATTGTAATGTATGAGGGAATCCTGCAGAAGCAGCACAGCGGGAGATGTTTGTCCACCATTGACTTACACAGCAGGAACATACAATACTGTCTGTTTTCCAGCATTCTTCAGAATATCTCCCTCTGGTGTTCAACAGAACTGAGCTCTCGCTCTCCATGTAAGTGAATGTGTACCTTAGTGATGGTGTTGAGGATGGCGTGTCGGTCAGCGGCGGGCGGCAAACCCACATACAGAGTTTTGTCCAGTCGTCCTGGTCTGAGCACAGCTGGGTCAATGATGTCTACAAACACACACA
>CAIGQW010052356.1:0-12128 GCA_903798125.1 Danio choprae | reverse complement strand
AATATCATGCAGCCCTACTTCATATAGTACTTGAGTTTGAATTAAATTGTGGTACTACAGTAGAAAGGAAGCGCTTATACAGTACATTTGACTTTCATTGACAGGTAATTACTTCTGAAGGTCAGATTTCCAAGAAACAAATCAATAGCATGAACTTGAAAGTAACATTTTCATAGCTTTTTTTTGTGTGTGCAGGTGTTCCTTATCCATATATTCAGAGGTTTTGTGGCTCACATAAAGTACAGCTGTGGACTGATTTTTAGTTGATTAAATACTGTTCAAAGCAATAATGGTGTGTGTGAGTTTTTGTAAAACCTCTCAGGCACTTTGTATCACTGGGCTCCAACTCTTAGAGCACAATAATAGAGAGCTGAATCTGACACAGTTACACCAGTATTAGTGAGTTCAGTGGAGGTTTGGAATGAAGTCGAATCAAACCGAAGGTCTGGTATGTCATCAAATCCACCCAATGATCGAGCACCTTTACGCAGCAAAAACTGAGGTTCTCTGTTAGTATATTGTCTGAACCAGAAAAGCATTACATTATTGCTGCGTGTTTCATATTGACAGCTCAGTGTCAAAGACTCTCCTTCTCTTCTGATTATTTCAGCTTTGTCTTTTGGTTCAATGCTGTCAGCAAATACACCTGCAAGAAAATATTTAGTAAAACTTGACTTAAATCCTTTTTTGTCACAACAACAGTATTACACAATAATCTATGATCTCAGGATTAATAGCTATTAATTATGTATGTATGTTAGCATAGTGCAGATATTTTAAGTGAAATTTTATTTTAAGTGAAAACCTTGTATTGTTATAAGAATCAGTAAAATGCATCTCTCCATGATGAGAAATCCACAAAAAAACTAAGCCTGTCTATATGTTATGGTTTTAGGTTGAACTGTAAACGTCTGAATGCAGTGGAGAGTCAGCTGTGAACTTGTAATGCTTGTTAATGTGGGTGTGGTTCCTGATATTTAGGCCACCTTCTGTCACATATACACTACTAACAGTAAATTAAGGTTATTTGGCTTTGGGTGAATTGTTGGAAAATGTAAACAGTTCATGCTACAGTGATATTAAATCATGAAAGGGCATTTAAGTAGAAGCATGGTATGGTGATTTCCTCATCTCAAACATTTTATTGAAACAAAAAAACAGTGGTTGGTATACCACAACAACAAAAGTCAATAATTTGCCATATGCCATTGATCATCAACTCTGAAAACTGGATTTTACTAGAACTTCTATGTTAAGCGGCTTTGACGCAATCTAGACTGTAAAAGTGCTGTATAAATAAACTTGAATTGAATTGAATTAATTACAGCTTGAAGACTAAATATTTAGCTGTTCACAAGTTGACTTATTGTGAGCTTAGGCTTTCCACTCTTCTTGAAGGCCATTGAGGCTCTGGGTTGCATGGTTTTGAGCATCTGAATGGCATTCTAAGCTGATCCCATAGTCTTTGGGATTCAGGTCTGGAGAATGTGCAGGCCACTCCATCTGAGGTCCCCCTGCCCTAATGATTTAACCTCGATAAGCTAAAGCATTAAAGCATGTTGTCCATAAAGATGAAATTAAACCAGTCTTGTTGGTTGTAATCTTGGTAACATTATGTCAAAATGTGAACCACATGATGAAGAGGACTGCTTAAATATCAGTTCTAACTGAGCAAGAAAATGTATTGGCCGATTCATGGATTAAACACCAGTTGTGAATTTTTCTATTAAGGTAAGTACTGAAACTCTGAACAGATAGACATGTGCATTGAAAAGTGTAGAGAAGGTCAAATTAAGTTCACCTGTAAAAGTTATATAGCATTTAAATGCATCCTGAAATTCCACCCGGTAGCCGAATATTCTTAAATTATTGTGATTAAGTGTATATAAATATGATTTCCTCTTTATCCGTTATAGCTCATAGTTACTGTTATTTTTTTCAGTGTGTGTTGGATAACTTTGGTTATTCTGCCCTCTGTTTGCCACGTGCAGGAAAATTACCATTGAAAGTCATTCACTCATTTCAAACCATATGCATTTATTCTGTTGTAACCTCGCCCTCTAGTGGAAGATGACAAGCATACATCACAAAATTTATGTACAGAAGGCAAAATTATCAGTCAATTTTTTCAATCAATTTGAATTCTTTTTTATATATATATATTTCTAGTATTCCACAGTATTTCCTAAAAAATTTTGTCGTCTTCTGCAGAAAGTCTTACTTCTTTTAGTTTTGCTGTAATAAAAGTTTATATATATATAATTTTTAAGATCAATAGTATTAGCCCCATTAGGAAATAGTTCTTTGATTGGCTATAGAACAAACCACTGTTGACCAATAACTTGCCTAATTAACCTAATTAAGCCTTTAAATACACTTTAAGTTGAATACTATATCTAGTAAAATAACTAGTAAAATAACATGCACCGTCATCATGGCAAAGAAAAAAATATATTAGTTATTAGAAATAAATTATTGAAATTATTATGTTTAAAATAGTTTTTTTTTTAAAGCAGCACTTGAGAAATGTTTTTAAAAGAATTAAAATTTCACAGGAGGGCTAATAGTTTTGCCCTCAACTGTATTTATAACAAAAAAACCTGCAACTACAAAGTGAACAGGAATATGTGATAACAGGTAACTTTTATTTTCACAACTTTTTGCAAATGTGCACACTATATTGTCTTGTGAATGAAAAGCATGCTAATTTGTTTCAGAACTGTGACCTTCCATTACTACATATATTTTATAATATCCAATAACTTAATTTTAACTATCAAGAATGCAACATTATAATTTTGATGAATGCAACATTATAATTTTGATGCATAACACTGATGTATTTTAATACAAAGCTCATAAATGAATAATAATTTGGGAACAACATAATATATTTCAATAAATTTATTCCTTCACAATACTGTACATACAAAATACATACAAACGTGAGTATCTTTCAGGTTTTTGTATGATGTGAAGTGTTTTCCTGTCACTGTGGGCTGCAGAGCACAGTAATACACAGCAGAGTCTGATACTGCAGCAGACGAGATCTCCAGATCCACACTGCTGTTGTCTTTTCTCTGTTTGATGGAGATTCCAGCAATGGGAGGATTCGCATGAGTAACAAATCCAGAGTAATCCAGTATGAGGAAGTGTGGTGGTGAACCTGGATACTGTCGATACCAGTGAAGACTATCAACAGAACCAGTGTAGTTACAGGAGAGTTTTACACTCTCAGTCACACTGGCAAAAATGGCATTACTGTATGGAGTGATCACATCTTTAGCTCGGTTTCCTACATAAAAAAGCATGAGGTTAAACATATTTAAAATTAGAGTATTTTGACGTAAGGATACACCGTGTAAAATTTACCTCCAATTAAAATCAGCAGAATAAGAACACAAGCGAACATGATGAAGAGAAGCTGCTTTCCTCAGTGTTGTTTGAAGATAACTGACTGAACTTGGTTGTTTTACAGGCTGTGTTAAGCTCCACCTCTTAACATCTTATGTGTGATCAAAACTAGAGATACTTGAGGAATGGAGAAATTCACAGATATCTCAATCTGTTATGATGTTGCGAATCTTGTGTTCAGTATGGACTTTACTCCCCCATACAAAGAAATGTATTCATTTTTGTTTAGATGGCCAGATGTTATTGATAGATTAATAGTATTTTCCTTAGTTACTTTGTCCAATTAGTAAGTAGGGCTGTGCAAATAAAAAAAAAAAAAAAAACAACCTCAATCCCTAGCAAATAATACGAACAATGGAAATTGTATGTTAACAGGACTGAAGAGATTTGTCCTTGACATGTAAATATTAGGGTATTAAATTCCTTTCTCTGAATGTTCGCGTGCACATAAGCATAGTCAATGTCTACTGGCACTATGCAGTCAAAAAATAATAATAATTCAGGCAAAACAAGATGAATACCCATGGCTTCTGGTTATACATTAAGGTCTTATGAATCAAGTCAATCAGTCTGTGCAAGAAACTGAATTCAACAACTCTCAGAGAGATTTAGTATGTAATGTATTTGTACAATATATGGTAGTGTTGATGTAATTGGTCTTAGTGGCATAGTTCTGCTACGCTGCTGCTGCTGCTTTAATTGTTATGGCAGAGCAAGTACTGAGACTTGCTACTGACAGTATATTCACAGACATGCCGTCTGAGAATAGAACACTGCTGCTGCAAACATAATATATATGTAACCCCCGTAGCAAATCTAAACACAGGTGGAGCTGGGGTGGATGAGGTTCTCCAAAAATGCGCTGCAACCTTACAGCGTAGAACAACACTGAGCATTTAAAATGCTGAGGCAAAAGCAACCAATCTCCTGCGTCATGTAGTTAATGATGTAGGAGCATATTAGCTGACCTATTAGACTGCGTGTGCATAGTTGCATGACAGAACTTTGAATTATTGAATTGAATTGAATTGAATTATACAGCAATCTTACCTTTTTAAACATTTTTTTTTAATTGAACTATCCCTTATAATGAAAAGATAATGAATTCTATTATACTAGCCCAGCAGCTGGCAACATAATCTTACTTAAGGGAATCTACTACTTCTGTTACATCCACTCTCATTTTTTCTTAATTAGGTCAAATTGGGATTTAAGGCAAAACTAAAAACATTTTTTATTTTCAAATATCACCTAACCCTAGTAAGTGTTGATTGATTTATTTTTTATTTTTTTTTCAACACAAGCAGTCTAAGCTTTACATCTCATCTTCTGCTTCAAAATATAATTAATGAAAACTGATAATCACATAATCTCAATTTGTAAATCTGAATCATTTGCCGATTTTTATTTTTTATTTTTATGTATTAATTTATTTTTTTAGCATTCTGTGTTTTTGTGGGGGTACATTTATTAGATGGAATGAAGTGGATGAAGAACATTTGTTTTTCATTGGAAGGGGAAACTGGTCTGCTCCAATTTAACTATTGCTCATACTATTTTGAACAATTTTGAGTTCAACATGTTACTGTTAAACATTTTCCCACATTTCTGTCTGTTGATTGCGATGCAGTTGAATATGTGCCTCCATACGCAGGGTTTTTGTTAGGGCAGCATGATATTGAAAAAAAATGACATTGTGGTATTTGGCTTTTCTGCTATATACAGTATATTGAGATATGAAAATAATTTTGCAAGATGACTCAATTTGGAAAGAAATTTCTTAATTTTATATGGATTGAAATGATATGTAGTTGTGTGCAATTGCATAAACTATACAAAATTATGCAAATGAAACTAAATTAAAACACAGATGAAAACAACAGAACAAAGATGAAATGACGCTTTATGGTTTTTGGTTAGAATTTAACATTATTGAAGTATAGAAATTCAATAATCAAATGTAAAATAACACTGCATAGTCTTTATTCCATTGTATTAAGTAATTAAACACAATTAATCTTTGTTAAAGCGGCAAACTTTATAATTTCTTGTGCCCAAATGGTTTAAATTCACTTGAAATCTTACAGTCACAGGCCTTAAAAAAACATATCCAAATAAAAGTCTTTCATATTGTTAAATTAAAGTTAAACTTTGCAACAACTCCACAAATCACGTTCCGAACTGTGTTTTCTGGTTAATTATAATCCCAATTTGACATTTGAAGATCCTGTGATGTGACTATTGCAGATTCACACTTTCTGATATTGACGCTAAAACAATATATTGTGCAGCCTTAGTTTTTGTGCAGTGTTTTTGTGTTTCCTGTCACTGTGGGCTCCATGGCACAGAAATACATCGCAGAGTCTGTCACTTTAGCAGAGGAGATTTCAAGGCTCGTGTGGGTTTTCTCCTCATTCAGTTTTCCAGAGAATCGAGGATCTTGATCCACAATGTCAGATTTCTGTAAAACTTTCCCCGTAGCATGTAGAATGACTAAAAGAAATTCAGGTGTTGATTTGGGATATTGACGATACCAGTAGAGACTCGATGCTGAGGAGTAGTTGCAGAACAGAGATATGGTTTTCTTTACAGTTTTAAATACTTCAGAGTGGAATGGTATGATGACATTTCCTAAAACATCACCTGGAGGAAGAAAATAATACAAAATTAAAAAAAAGAAAAAAGAAAAAGTAAGAAATATTAATGTAATTGATAAGCAAGATTCTATATAATAATATTGCAGATGAAAGTGTCTAGAAGTGAATACATACCTGCAAGTGAAAACAACAAAATAAAAACAAAGGCTGTCATACTTTCAGGATGATATACAACCTAATCTAGAACACCGTTTACTGCTACTGTTTCTGAAGCAAATGTTGCATTTTTCCCTTTCTCTAGCTAGCTCCACCCCTTAAAGTACAATTCATAAACCACAATGAATTGAAATCCATTTCTAAATGCAGCTTAACAAAAATATTTTAACATCATGAATGTTTATTCAGTTACTCTGAAAACAATTCCAGGCAACTTTGCTGAATACACTTTGAAAAATATTACTGACCTCAAATATTTGAGCAGTATTATATAGAATAGAATAGAATGCCTTTTTATTGTCACTGTACACATATACAACGTACATTATATACATGTGCGATGAGATTAAGTGCATCTCACTACTTAGTGCAAACTTGAAAAGATTGAAACCCATGTCTAAATGTAAATGGATGTTTTATTTTTTCCTTATGTTAAGCTTTATTTTGATGGTTCTTTTATTCTGTTGACTTTTTAACTCTAACTTTTATTAATAGTATTTGTAGACAGTTTGAAGCAGTTTGAAGCAGTCCATCAAAATAAGGTGTTAGCATTTTTAGAGTCTATTATTACTCTGTCAACTAGTAATCAATAACAATACATGTCTCTTGTATGTATCTGATGAGATCATCAAAAAAAAAAGTGTTGCCAGTTGTCATAATTCTACTTTTCTTATTTTAAATTCTCACTATTTGCTTTTTTATGCTGAAACAAATCTTCATCTATAGAAAATGTTAAAGCACAATTTTGTGTGTGCTCCATTTGCAACAGAAAAGTTGAAAAAACCTGAAGATGTGGACCTAGGTGAAGGGGGTGTATTTTACTGTGTTTTTCCCCCCCACAGCAGGTGTGACCGCATCCTGTTGTCTTGTGGTTTCAGACACATATTTGTGGTTGATAACTGCCACTCTAATCGTGTTTGTGTTTTTGTAAAGCGCCTGTGGACTTTGTGTCACTGTGGTCCTTTTTTTAAGAGCACAGTAATACAGCGCTGAATCTGACAGATTCACAGAGTTAATGGTGAGTGATGTGGACGTAGGGGAGACAGTTGATTTAAAACGACTGTCTGTTACAATCCCTTCCTCAGACGATCGATCACCTTTATACAGTAAATATTGAGGTTCTCTGTTTGGATACTGCATGTACCAGTAAAGTAAAACAGTATCACTGCGGATAAATGTGCAGCTCATTGTCACAGACTCTCCTTCTTCTCTAGTTTTATATCTACCCTCCTTTTTTGGTGTAATGCTGTCAGCAAACACACCTAAAAGAAAATTAATTGTTTTAGCATTTTTTTAAAAACATAAAAATACTTTAGAGTCAGTAAGAAGTCTCTCCAAGAATAAATTTTTTGGATCAAAAATACAGTAAAACAATTGTAAACAGGTGATTTCTGTAGATCCCTTTAATATAAATGACTCTTTTAAAAAGTACCTGTAAAAAGAATCAGCAGTTGATATTGGTTCATGGTAATATCCGAGTGTTCTTCCTTCTTTTTCCCCATCAAGTCATGTTTTGCAGGAATTGGAAACACTGCAACATGAAGGACTGTACTGAATGCCAATGAAGTTGTTAATGAAGTCTCCTGTCACTGACACCGCAGTTTGTAAAGTGGGCGTGGCTGGTGACATCACTTACTAAACACAACACATAAAGACAAAAAGTTGTCTCTGTTTCACTGACTTTTGTTGATTTTATTCTGAGCCAATAGCATTTTCATAATCATCCATTGTAATATTTTCATCAAGATGATGTGGTATGTGAATTTGCGCAAGTTCCAGTAATATTGTGAGAACCAAATGTTCAAACATGTTTCTGAAGTAAACTCCTGTCCTGGTTAAATTGGTGGTGTTGTTGAGAATCTGAGGTTGTGATAAAAGCTTTTTTTGTTTGACGTTCTTGAATTTCCTGTGACTGTGGGCTGCAGAGCACAGTAATACACAGCAGAGTCTGATACTGCAGCAGAGGAGAGCAGCAGATCCACATGTTGTTCTGCTTTTCTGTGATTGATGGAGATTCCAGTAACCGGTGGATCAGCTGGAGTCGTTACTCCCGAATACTCTAGTATGAGGAACTGTGGAGGTGAACCTGAATATTTGCGATACCAGTGAACACTAAGAACGGATCCACTGTAGTTACAAGAGAGAGTCACGTTGTGACCTTCAACAGCAAACTCTCTGTCAGTTTTTGGAGTGATGACTTCCGAGGCTCTGGAACCTGCAAGTTAAAGTGACATTACATTTTTTAAATATCATATTGCAATATGAATTTAATAGTGTATTTCAATTTTGAGTAAACAGTTGTTTCAAAAAAAAAAAGTGCAATTAAATTCAGCGTAATTCATTTCAGCGTATTTAATAATTAATTTTTTAACACAATACACAACTTTATACCTGCATTATACATCAGTATTATAATGTAGATGAACATCTTCAGGATCAAACTGAACAAACAGCAGCTGCTTTACACAGAGATTGATTGTCATCTATCTGTGCACTATAGTGTAAATGTTAAACTCCTCCTCTTGACATTACTACATATATGACAGCCATGTAGGTGTATGTCTGTATGTCTGAAGTAGATAGAGAACTCCTTAAGAATACAAATATTGGTATCAGTTTTTAGGCATGCATGTCAAGTTCAAGGCACTGTTTCCCTAAAAAACAACCTCTCTGCACCACTTTACCTGAAATTACTTCTTTTAACTTAAGAAAGAATGCAAACTTGCACATACTTTAAGTTCAGCCAAAAATTAACTATCCTGAAACTATGGTTGGATCCATCTACTGCAGTTGATCTTTCTTGAAAACTCTACCTACTGAACATTATTAGTTTGGAATATACCACAGCCCAAATAAATGGTGCCAGCAAGAAAACGGTACAGTTTGGGTCAAATATGAGAGAGACTGTTCTGTTGGGTGAATCTCGGGCTTTGTTGTATATAGTTCAAAACCTAAAATGTTCAATAAAAAAGAATAATAATAAAAAAAAGTTCAGCCAACAATGACAATTTTGTTAGTAATTACTCACCCTCATGTCATTTAGGAGAATATGTTTCGCTCCTTTCAAAAATGCTGAGTTCCACACAATCAAATTGTGTTGGGAAACATGAAGGAAATAAGTTATTAGTTTTTACGGTCATAGTTTACGATAAGGTTTCATTAGTTAATTTATTTACTAACATGAACGTATTATGAACAATGCTTGTACAGCATTTATTAATCATAGTTTAACATTTACTATTGCATTATGAACATTAACAAATTCCTGCTTGTTAACATTAGTTCATGCACCGTGAGTTAACATGAACTAACAATAAACAACCGTTTTCATTAACTAATTAATGTTAACTAATAGGAACAAATACTGTAATTAATGTATTGTTCATCGTTTGTTCATGTTAGTAAATGCATTAAATAACATTAACAAATACAACCTTATTGTAAAGTGTTACTGTTTTTGCAAATGTTATTAGATTGAACATAAAACAGTTAAGTTGTCCCAAATAAACCTCAAGAATTGTGTTGTTTCAGCTCATTTTAAATGGGTAGTTTGAACCAACAGCAAACGTAATTATTTGAGTGTGGTCATAGTATTTTTGATTGAACAGAATAAAATTTGTTATTATAGTTTGATGAATGTAAAAAAAAAAAGATAAATAAACTGTTAAACTAACTTAGACTTCTCATGGCATCTATATATGGGATTTAAAGCGCTTCTTTTATGCTCCTTTTGTAAGTCGCTTTGGATAAATGTCTGCAAAATGAATAAGTATTGATGTAATGCACATTTTGAACTTAAGTAGAAAGACTGAAATGTTCAGTATTCAATAATCTTAAGTTAAAAAAAAAACAAACAATTTTTTGGACAGTCAAAATTGAGGGTCTTTTAAAGGCTTTTAGTAATCTGCTTTACAACCTGCTTTAACTAATAAGACTTGCTAGTGATATTATACTGCCCCCTTTTGCTAAAACTGTGCCAGAACAACATATTTTGTTCACTTTCCCTCCGCAGTGTGACGTCTATGGTTATGAATGTGTCTAAAATGTGATGGTTGTACTGTATCATATAACATTTGAGCTAAACAACTTCAACTCAGATCGTATCTCCAAATAATTGAAAGGATTTGCATTTTAACACAGATCTTTATGCACTGAAATACAATAATACAATGTGTTACTGCATTTTGTAAAAGGGAGTATGTAATTTTATGAAAAAAAGACAAAATGCAAACATGAAGCATGTATTTTTATTTTATCTTTAATGGTAAATGTTTCTAAATGCCACATTAAATTGTACATAGTGAATGCATTACTTTTACAGTGTGAGGTTTTTGTACAGTGCTGTTTGTTTTCCTGTCACTGTGGGCTCCAAAGCACAGTAGTAAATGGCTGAATCTGTGACTTTAGCTGAGGAGATTTCCAGAAATACATGGGTTTTCTTTTCATTCACTTTTGCAGAGAATCGAGGATCTTGATCCACAGCTTCAGATTTTTGTAAAACTGCTCCATTGGATTCTAGAATGACGAAAAGAAATTGAGGAACCGATCCAGGATTTTGGCGATACCAGAATAAACTTCTTGCTGAGGAGTAGCTGCAGGAGACACTAATAACGTCTCCTTCTGTATGAAACAGACGAGTTTCAAGCGATGTGATGACATTCCCAAAACTGACACCTGCAGATGAAATAAACACCTTTTAATCTGTTGAAAACACTTATGAACTACCACAGCAAGAAACATAATGTAAAAGCTGTAATGAAATACTTACGTGCAAAAGAAAACAAAAGCATGAAACAAAGCATCATTTTTCAGGAGGATGTTGTTTTAGCATCTCAGACTAAAGTAACTCAAGTAAACCTTCGTTCATTGTCGAGCAGAGGTTGTTTTGTCTCAAGCTCCTCCCCATAGTAATACAGTATACTCAATTTATGAAGCAGATCATCTCTCTTTGATCTTACATTGAATCATATAGTATTCTTGATATTGCAATATATCTTCGTTATTGAACACTATTATCAAAACTAAATGCACTTAAAGTAAAGTCAGAATGTGTTTTAAATAAATTTATTGTTGCGTTTTCAGTTTTATTTGCCCTTTTTTTTATTACTTCGTTTTGGCTTGTGTGAAAAGACTCACAAAATGACAGCAGAGGGACAACTAAAAGTTAGAGTTACACACATACACTCACTGGGCACTTTTTTAGGTACACCTGTCCAACTGCTCGTTAACGCAAATTTCTAATCACCCAATCACATGGCAGCAACTCAATGCATTTAGGCATGTAGACATAAACTGCGTCCCAATTCACATACTATCCGTCCTAAATAGTATTTGAAAATAGAATTAGTATGTCCCAAATCGTAGTATGTTAATAAGAGTATGCCAAAGGTTCCCGGATGATTTACTATTTCCGGTAAAAATTCAGTGAAGAACCGTCCATGCTCTAACCGCTGATAATGGCCACAATACATTGCGAGGTGAGTTTGATTAGAACTACAAACGTGGGTGAAAAGTATAAATAAACTACAAACATGGTGGACGCACGAGACCAACCATCTAGAGACTTTGTAAAGATGTTTGAATGACTGTTTATTAATATCTAGACAACTAGAAAATATTTAAATCTCATTTTCTGTGTTATATTTCATCTGCAACAACAATGTGAACTTACATCAAGATATGTTTGGACATTAACGTCTGAATGCATAATTATCCAAAGCCCTGAGGATAGTATTTCCAGTATCTTGTTAAATCTGAGGCAGTTCAGAAGGCAAAAGAGAATCCAACCCGGTACTAGTAAGGTGTACCTTATAAAGTGGCCGGTGAGTGTACTTTGTTTTTATGAGTATTTGCAAGATCTTAGTTTATTTCAGATTTAGGTTTGAATGACATATATTTATA
>CAIGQW010052349.1:16725-28200 GCA_903798125.1 Danio choprae | reverse complement strand
TTTTATTATTCATTCATCATAATTTATTTATTTATATATGTATATATATTTATTATTATTATTATTGTTTATTTATTCATTCATTTTATTTATTTTTTATGAATGTATATATTATTATTATTATTATTATTATTATTATTATTATTAATATTAATAATTATATTATTATATAAATGGGGTGTAATGTTACATGTGTTCATCCCAAACTGTCACGGTTTGGTTCATGTCCTCCTCCGACGAATACAGATGTCCAGATGTGCCAGTCACTGGAATTGGGAAAAAAACAAAAACATCACAGTAGTGCAACAACTTATAAGCCATTCAAACAGAATGCATCTTTGCACCACAACACATGAGATGCAATGCTCAGGAATGGTTTTAAAAAAATGCATCCTCCACTATATTGCTGTCATATAAAACAACTGCCATGCCAACTTGCTGCTGTAAACAGAAGCTGACAACACTTACCCTGTCTGCGAGTTCTTCTGATTGGTCCACTGCTTAGGAACTGGCATTAATGAGCAGTGCTGCATCTACTTGATGTAACTTGATACAGTGTCTGAAAACAAATGTGGAGCATATGTGCCACACAGATCCTCGTGTTTACATAGAAAAACTATGGAAATGTAAGACACTGTCCCATTTCGTGAGCACATTATCCAATCTGTGGTCTCTTCACGCATACTGTAAAAGCAGTCATTGCACCCGCTGCTGCATTAACAACTGATGGATGGTTCTGGGACTGTGCTAGCATATTCATTAAAAGATATTTCAGTTTTAAAGCTTATTGAATTTTAATGTTAATAAGTATTTTTTTAGGAGAGGGTTGGGCTTAACCTTTGAAAGATTAATACACTCCTGTTGATACCATTTTATTTTTCATTAATCTATTCACTTAAGTAACACAAGGAGATTTTAATTTCTGTTGCTGATTGGGACAAAACAGTGACTGCACTGGGGATTTGTTACTTATTCCTGTTGTATCTAACCGTGACCCCCAAAACCGAGGTACAGTTGAAATCAAAATGATTAGCCCTCCTGTTCATTCATTCATTTTCATTTCGGCTTAGTCCCTTTATTAATCTGGGGTCGCCACAGTGGAATGAACCGCCAACTTATCCAGCATATGTTTTACGCAGCGGATGCCCTTCCAGCTGCAACCTATCACTGGGAAACATCCACACACACCCATTCACACACATACACTACAGACAATTTAGCCTACCCAATTCACCTGTACCGCATGTCTTTGGACATGTGGGGGAAACCGGAGCACCCGGAGGAAACCCATGCCAACATGGGGAGAACATGCAAACTCCACACAGAAATGCCAACTGACCCAGCCGAGGCTCGAACCAGCGTCCTTCTTGCTGTGAGGCGAATATGCTACCCACTGCGCCACCCTGTTAATTTTCTTTTTCAAACATTTCCCACACCAAATTATGTTTACCAGAGCAAGGAGTTTTTCCTCAGTACTTCCTAGTCTTACTCCTTTTATTTTGGCTAGAAATAGTTTTAAATTTTTTATGGTCAATATTATTAGCCCCCTTAAGCAATGTTTTTTCCCGATTGTCTGCAGAACAAAGCATTGTTATACAATGATTTGCCTAATTACTCTAACTTGCCTAGTTAACCTAATTAGCCTAGTTAAGCCTTTAAATGTCACCACGTGTCCAAAAGATGAATAAACATCACCAATATTTCGAAATGTCATGAACCCATTGGCTAAATTCTCCATTAGTCAAACTAGAAAGAAAGTTACTGGCTAAAAGTGGCTCACAGACATGCATATGCAGAATGTCAAAACACTCGACTGCTTTGTTTAGATTTTCATTCATTCATTCATTTTCTTTTCGGCTTAGTCCCTTTATTAATCTGGGGTTGCCACAGCGGAATGAACCGCCAACTTATCCAGCATATGTTTTGCACAGCGGATGCCCTTCCAGCCGCAACCCATCACTGGGAAACATCCATATACTTCCAATCACACACATACACTACGGACAACTTAGCTTACCCAATTCACCTATACTGCATGTCTTTAGACTTGTGGGGGAAACCGGAGCACCCGGAGGAAACCCACGCGAACATGGGGATAACATGCAAACTCCTCACAGAAATGCCAACTGACCCAGCCGAGGCTCGAACCAGCGACCTTCTTGCTGTGAGGCGAGAGCGCTACCCACTGCGCCACCGTGCTGCCCTGTTTATATTTTAGTAACTATAACTTTGACTTTTCATTCAGTTTGTGCTCTTGTTTTATTTGTAACATTGTAAGCTACGACACCGTCTTGTTTTTTTAATGCAAAGACGCCGTTTTTGCGTGTAATTAACATAGTAAACAATGTAAACAACAGGTCTCCGGAAGAAACGGTGTCAAACAAATGAATACCCATCCATAATTCAACACTATTGTGTCGGTGGACTGAATGTGTTCGATGGGATGTTGTTCTGAGGACTCTTATCTTTCAAAATATACCATGATGTACAGCAATGAACGCGCGTGTGTCTTATTATTACGATGACATGTACTCCATATCTAATAAGCGTTTTCTGTACAACTTACACAAATTTAGCAAAAGCGTTCTTTATAAGCTTCCCATTGAAAAACAACTAGCTACAATGGCGGCTTGAGGGTTGTAGCTTTAGACTGATGTATAGCTTGTCAAGATTGCTCGTGTTCTTTTGATGTAATCTATTCGTAAACACTGAAATGTGCAAAAACAGCGCCCCAGTGCGTCCTTGTCCTGACGCTGGCTAATACTAGTATCTTATAGAAAAACATCTAGTAAATTATTATGTACTGTCATCATGACAAAGAGAAAAGAAATCAGTTATTATACAGGGGGGGTAATAATTTAAGAGGGCTAATAATCCTGACTTCAACTCTATGTACCAAATCATGACTTCTATGTACCGTTACACCACTAATCACTATATAAATGATTGTCTTCATGAATGACTTTGAAAGTCATGAATGTCCCTCGGCCAAAAGTTGTGAAGATGAAACATTTATTGAGGTCATGTGACTACATTTTAGCAGACTTTAGTATTCCCTTCTGAATTTGTGTCACCTGGATATGTCATTGTCTCATTTTGTCCTCCCTTTTGTGTGTCTTTCCTTATGTTGGTCATGAATTCACAGTTCACCGTGTCTGTGTCCTCAGAACACATTTTAAAGCAGCTGGAGGACACATTGTATAAAGAAGTGCTGAGCTGGACGTCAGCCTTTAGAGGTGTTCAGGTGTAACGGCAGGCGAAATAAGCCTCATTCAGCTCTGGTAAAGCAGCAGAACGCTCCGTTTACCAAAGCCCCGCGGTCCAAAGAATGACCCGGCGTCCTCAGAAAGAGACTGCAATTATGATCTCAGAAGGGGTTCTGTTGTCTCGTTGATTGCTCAATGTCCCGTTACGCTGAAAATATTTACATGGCCATGCTGGCATTTCACTGATGGGTCAAAACTAGCTCTTGACAGCGATGCAGCCCCTGGGGTGAAGCTTTTAGAGGATTTTTGTCTTTATCTGTCAGTTTCCAATAATAGTGTTTTTGCCCAGCAGCAACTTTCTCTGAGGGCATCCTGGCACAATCATTGTTGAGTCATTCGACCTCTCCATCAGTCTGACAAAACAGGACCAACGCAGCCTTGAAAACATCACAGTGTTTCCCCTAGCTTTGATTCCCCATCCATCGCTTTTTATATGCTCAAAAACTACCCTCCAGGAAACAAAAGGATTTGCATTCCACATTTATCACTGTCATCATGACAAAGCAATGCAACGCCGCAGCCGAAAATATCAGAGCGGTGAGGGGAAAAAACTCCTGTTGATTTTGCTCCCTTTTACGGAAAAATCTAATCGAAACCCAATCGATCTAATTACACACAGACTACGCACGCTGATAGTAATTGCGAGGTACAAATGCATTTAAAAGGGCAGAGATTCCCCAAAGGTGCAGGTCGGTGTTGATACAGCTTCAAGTTATGAGTGAGAATTTCACAACTAGGGATGCAGGATCGGATATCGACTTCGATACCAACGTTGTTGCTGAATCAGGTATCAACCAGATGGGACCGATCAAAATCCGATACTGCCCATGCACTATTCAATAGAATTTAAAAGCCCAAAAAAAAACATAAAGACATTATAAGGCACTAGAAAGTTTTCAAGCACTACATCTCCAATGATCTGAAGCCATTTGACAGTTTGAGACTAGTTCACACTTCATGACTTTAAACATTGGCATGATCGCTGTGCTGTTCAGACTACATGACTTGTCTTTAAATTGCTGTGGTACTCACACTATATGATATAGGTCTCCAGCTGTTGAATTAGAACAGTTTTCTTCCAGAACACTCCATCTACACTCACCGGCCACTTTATTAGGTACACCTGTCCAACCGCTCCTTAAAGCAAATTTATAATCAGTCAATCACATAGCAGCAACTCAATGCATTTAGCCATGTAGACATGATCAAGACGATCTGCTGCAGTTCAAACCGAGCATCAGAATGGGGAAGAAAGGTGATTTATGTGACTTTGAACGTGGCATGGTTGTTGGTGCCACACGGGCTGATCTGAGTATTTCAGAAACTGCTGATCTACTGGGATTTTCACGCATAACCATCTCTAGGGTTTACAGAGAAGGGTCCGAAAAAGAGGAAATATCCAGTGCTATAAAATATAGAAATATCCATATCCAGTGTAGAAAATATCCATTCGCATCATGGATGTGCAAGCGGCAAATCTGCAGCAACTGTGTGATGCTATCATGTCAATATGGACTAAAATCTCTGAGGAACATTTCCAGTACCTTGTTGAGTCTATGCCATGAAGAATTAAGGTAGTTCTGAAGACAAAAGAGGGTCCAACCTGGTACTAGTAGGGTGTACCTAATAAAGTGGCCGGTGAGTGTATATTTAGGGACAGCTCATCCACACTTTGCTTACATTACTCTGCTCTGCCACTCATTGACATCCTCCCTGCTCTGCCGTTGTTTTATAATGAAGTAGTCAGCATTTAATGGATTGTTTGCTACAGAAGAGATATTATTAGACTTTTTATAACTCAGAATAACAGAAGTATAGAAAATGTATTATAAAAATGTTAAAAATTCTGCACTGATATCAGATTGGTATCTGTATCGGTTGATATTTAGAATTTTTGGTATCGGATCGGTTGTAAATAAAGGGTATCGTGCATTGCTAGTTTTCTCCAGAAGCATTACAAATTGCACTTTATAGCCAAAAGGTTGCAAAGCACTGATTTAAATAATCAAATTCATTTTCTCATCAACACAGTAAAAACAATAGATATTGTAATATATATATATATATATATATATATATATATATATATATATTAACTGTAACAGTAGGATGCTGGACAATGGAGTTGAGGATCCACATGCAGTTTATCAAGCAGAGAATGGTCAGGCAGGCAATGGTCAAACAGGTACAGACAGAATAAGAGGGGTAATCCAGAAGCATAGTAAAAAGTCACAGGCAAAGACGTCGATACAGGCGGCAAAGAGTCAACATAAACGATAAAACAAGGCAAGGATCAAATACAGAAAGACTTAGATCAGGGATGTCCAATTCTGTACCTGGAGATCTACCTTCCTGCAGATTTCAGCGCCAACCCTGATCTAAACCAACTAACTCAGATCAAGGTTGCAGCTGAACTCTGCAGGAAGGTAGATCTCCAGGAACAGGATTGGGCACCGCTGACTTAAACAAAGAAATGCTTTAAGGTGTTACAGACTAACAAGACTCAGCAACATGCGTGCGTGTGTGTGTGTGTGAGAGGTGAATATAAAGTCCAGGTAATCAGTCCATGATGAGTTACCAGCTGTGTGTGTGTAATCAGGGGGAATCAGGAACTGGTGTGTGTGAGGTGCATGATAATATTTGTAGTCCAGTTCAGTGACAGATGTGTAGTTCTCCAGCGATCTGCAAGGAATAGATCACTGGTGATCGTGAACTTAAGGATCTACAAGATTGTTAGTCGGTGTATTGTGCTTGTGTTAAAGCTATCATCCCACATTATTTCAACATATCGTTTTAAATAAAGTATTGGCAACTTATGGTACCATTTAGAGGTATAATCACTAGTACGCAAGCATTAGGGAAAGAAATGTATGTATTTCATTTCGAATAAAGTCTCTCAAGCCTTCATACTTGCTTTGATTTACGTAACTTGACCAGAAACATTACAAATAGCACTTTGTTGCCAAACAGTTGCCAACCACTGATTTAAATATTCAAATTTTAGTGGAAAACTACATTACCCATAATTGTGCAGAGGAATCTCCGCCAATCAGAGAATCACAACAATTAGATTTTTGAAGGCAATGTACTGCAAAAAAATGATATGCATATTTATAGAGTATTTTGCAATATAATTAAGATGTGTGTATTTTTTCTCATTACTTAATAGAAGCTAGCTGCTGTCCATACGCTAGCATGCTAATGTCAAATTCCTGTAGTGAGTTCACTAGGTTTTGTAACAGTTGCATATGAATTTTTGAGAGTGGGGAAATGGATAACACATCATGTGCTGTACCTGGTGAGGGGTTAATGAGTTGCTAATGAAACACATGGCTAGCAGCTAATTAGATGTGACCTGTTTTTCTGCAACTTTACTTCACGGTTGACAGCTCAGATGCTAATGTGCTAATCTACCTGCAGTCAAAGTCTTCTCTCTCTTTTTTTACAATGTTATTTATTATTTTAGCTATATATAGTTGGAAGTCACAACCTTTGAAGTAGGTGTAATATCCCGGTATTCTGAAGGTCTTGCTAATTTGGCTCTTAATATGGTTCCAGCTTGTTATTTGAGATGCTAGAATTGTGATTCACTTCAAGCGCCTCAGCCTGACCTGACGTGTCCTTTGATATCTTTACAAGCATTTTAATGATCTCTTACTCCAGAATATCCTCTGTGAGGAATTCTCAAAATAAACCATGTGGTTTAGCTATTGAAATGAGTGTTAGGTTTTATTCTCACGCTTTCATCCTGGTTGTAAAGAATATTTCAAGCTGGGGTTGTATATCTTGTCAGAATCAAAAGAAAAGAAGGATATTTCTTTTCAGTTAATATTTCTATACTGACTACCAATTGCTTTTCTCTACTTATTTTTATTAGTAGTAGTAGTAGATTTAGAATGCGGTATATACATTGTATTACACTTTATATTTAGTTTATGTCCATACCTTATTCCAAATTTGATTAAATTCATTATTTTCCTCAAAATTCAACAAACAATACACCATGATGACAATGTGAAATTAAGTTCGTATGAAAATGTATTTTGTATATATATATATAAGTTTTTTTTATTGTTTTCTTCTTGTTCTATACACAGTAATACAAACACATATTACAGATGATCACTGGTAGGCCTACTAAATGTAAAGCCAAGATGTATACAGTGGTTACTATAGACAAAAGTACAACATTATAGAAAGAACCTGTGGGTAATTTTAAATTGTGTTACAAGCCATCGTCACATAAGACCAAAAGTCTTCCCACACTGGGATACATACAGGGACCCCTGTTTTGTCCTTATTATGTAGTTTGTAAAGTAAACATTCATACGAAGCTGTTTTAGTCATTAAATCGACCCATTCCTTTAACTCTGGAATTTTGGGGGTTTTCCAGTGTTTTAAGATGACTCTAGCCGTCACTGAAGTCCCCACCATGATCACTGTAAACTCTCCTTTTGTAATATTTGGCATCTGTTCCCGATCTCCCAATAAGCATAACCTTGGCGACAGTGGTATTAATGTCCCAAGCCATTTACTCAGAATATTTAGGGTTTGGTGCCAAAAAGGCTGAACTAGAGAACAGTCCCAAATACAATGAATAAATGTGCCTCTTTGTTTTTGACATTTCCAACAAACGTTATTATTTGCCAAGCCCATTCTATTGAGTCGAAAGGGTGTGAAGTAGAACCTGTGTATAATTTTATACTGAGTAAATTGTCCTCTAGCTTCTCTTACGCATTTACCAGTATTTGACAAAATACTTTTCCATTCCTCATCCCCTATTGCATTCTGGATATCCTTTTCCCAAATTGTCTTTAAGTGTATGTAGTATATATATTTTTTAAATCACGTGTTCACAACCTTTGATCAATACTTTGTTGAAGCATATTTGGCACCAATTACAGCTTCAAATTTTTTTATATGATGCTAGAAGATTTGGCAAACCTGTTTTTTGGGCATCTTTGTACAACCTTACAAGCTCCATCAGTGGATAACTATTGTCTGATCTCTCCAGAGATGTTCAGCTGGGTTAAGGGCTGGGCTCTGTCTAGGCCACTCAAGGACACATAGTTATCCCGTAGCCCCTTCTTTGTTGTCTTAGCTGTGTCCTTAGTGTTGTTGTCCCATTGAAATATGAACTATAACTCCAATCTGAGGTCCATATTATTCTGAAGCAGGTTCTCATAAAGGAAGTCTATATAAACTGCTGCATTTATCTTTCCCTTGATCCTGACTTCTAGTCTAGTCTTCTAGTCTCCCAGTTCCTGCGACTGTAAAATATCCCCACAGCATGATGCCGACACGACAATGCTTTACTGTAGGAATGGTATTGGCTAGTTGATGAGTGTTGCCTGGTTTCCTCCAGACAAAGAGTGTAAACTCAGAGAATGTTGTTTCTCATTTTTTTTCCAGTCCTTCAGGTGTCTTTTGGCGAACTCCAGCAAGCTGAAATGTGTCTTTTCCTGAGGACTGTCTGACTGCTGTACAGTGCTGCAGAGATGGTTGTTCTTCTGGAAGGTTCTCCTCTTTCCACAGACAAATGTTGGCAGATTTTACACTTTCAGAGTGACCATCAAGTTCTTGGTTTTAACAAAGGCCCTTCTCCCCTTATTGCTCAGTTTGGCCAGACAGCCCGCTCTAGGAAGAATCCTGGTGGTTCCACACTTCTTCCGTTTTTGGATGATGGAAGCCACTCTGCCCATTAGGATCTTCAAGGCTGCAGATATTTCTCTGTGCGTATGCCAGAGTAATTGACAGTTCATTCTGCTGTGTCGACCCGTATAAATCGGGGACTAATCCAAAGGAAAGTGAGAGAGTGAGTTTCCTCCTTCACGTTTCGTTTAAAGTGGGTGTATTGCATTACCTTCATTGCAATCAGGGGTTATTAGGGTTATTAGTTTTCTATCCGCTTGATTCAAGTCTGGCCATTTTCTGGATTCTCATGATTTACATTGAAATCACGTGAATTTAAAGTCCATGTGAAATCCAAAATTTCCAATGTTCATTTTAGCGCACATTGCTATTCTTTAGGTGGACAAATGTTAATGGTGCAAGGTAATCGACTGAAAAAATACGTTATTTGCTTCCACATTTGGAGTGGCAGTTCTTCTCTGTTGACGTAAATTTGAGCGATTCACCCACACTATTCTTAACCACTCCCCTCTTACCATTAGTTTTCCACAAGGGAATGATGCCCAAAAAGAAAGCCCTGCCCCCTTCTCAATATTCCATTTCAGTTGGAAGTACATCAACATACTGATGTAATTTTCAGCAACTTCTGATTTACGCAAACTTTAACCGTTTTATTTTCAAAACTTTTTTGGGGGTGAAAAATAGCCTGGAAACATCACTTGGCTAATTACCCTAACTCACCTCTAATGCTTTGCTCAGCCTCTACTGTAAAGTGTGTGTGTGTTTGGTATGCAGCAGCTCTGTGCTGGGAATCTGGCCGTCTGTAGAGCGTTGGAGAACGGAGCGTCTGAGACAGCCTGCGGCGTTATACATGCTTATCGATCCTCTGTCAGTCCTGACCGAAGCCCCAACTGTCACAGGAACGCACATGATTGACAGACAAGCATGTAAACCCGCCAGAGAATCCAGTGGACTCCAAACTCCAACTTGGAATGAAGACGTACTCAACTAAACCTGCCCCAGAGGTGTAAATTACACCGCAACGGGCCTTTTCACCATTCCTTTCACAAGTTAATCTGCTCACTCGCTTCGTGAGTTCCTCGTTAATGTGGCGGCATAATTAGCAAGCGTTTGGTTTGTTAACATCAGAAAGCACACGAGGGCTTTGAGGCGGGTTATTGACAACGCTGCAAACAAAGATGCTCCCTTTTGTTGACGCTTGAATCATCTCATTTAGTTGCTTTCGGGCGTCAGGTGGGCGAAGAGGCCTGTCGGAAAATCTCGTGGTGAGCCGAATGACTGGCAGTAGACTGTGGAGTGTTTTCCGGTGAGCGTTTTCCCTTGGGAAATGCGCACAGCATGGGAGAGAAATGACTAAAGAACATGCTAATAAAGCCGTTTAAATAATTCATCTCTTCATCTTAAACCCGCCGCCTCCAGGGCTGCGGGAAACGCTCATCAACCTCTCTCATCTCCGCCAATTCTGGCTTTTCATTCTTTTTTATCCGTTATCGCATCCCTCTCTCCCTGTCACTTTCCTCCTTCACCTTGGCTTTCTTGTTTGTCATCTCATGGTATTCCTCTCTCTCTCTCTCTTGATAGATGCTCGAGATGTTTTATTTACATCATTGTCAGGATGATTTCCTGGAGGTAAATTCAGATCTGAGAGTTTTGCTCCCTCAGGAGTCTCAGTGGAGTTGAACGCATTTTGCGAGCGACGTCACCGAGCGCAGGAGCCGCCATATGATTCGACTGTGTCGTTTGTGCGTTTTTTGCTTCGCTTTTGTAGCACGCTCACAGCATGACAAAATCCATTTCTGTTGAAGTGTTAAGCAGCCCCTGCATTAGCTACTTTATTTATCAGGAGGAAGCAAACTGTTGTTATTGTGGTATATCAGTGTAATGGGGTTACTAAAGAGGGGTTGTCCATAGCTGGGTATGACTTAAACCTTCAATTGATGCATAGATTGCGTTACTACATGTACATAGTGTTGCTATGGGGGTACTTCAGTGTTTTAGTGGTTTCTGTTGGTTGCTTGTTTTATGCATAAGGCACAAAATTCAATTCAATTCAAGTTTATTTATATAACGCTTTTTACTATGTAGATTGTGTCAAAGCAGCCTAACATGTTCTAGTAAAGTCCAGATTTAAGAGTTGAAGTTCAGTTTAGTTCAGTTCAGTTCAGTGTGGTTTAAGTTTCACTGCTGAAAGTTCAAACACTGAAGAGCAAATCCTATGCTAATAAGGGCAAAATTGTCACTTGTCGGGGCTTTCCTCCTCTGATGACACATAGAAAGGGAGATTGTCAATCAAAATGTGTCTGCAGACTGTTTTTATGAAATATGATTCTAAAAAATAGAATTAATTATTTTTTTACTGGCTATATTCACACACTGTTGCCACACAACTGTGTTTAAACTACTTATAAAAATGAGTTTTGCATAATAGGTCCCATTTAACCGATTAATGAGTGACTCCAAACTCATTCATGCTAAAATAGGTCTTTATCTAATACTTCTAGTGTTACTGCTACTACTACTACTACTACTACTACTACTACTACTACTACTACTACTA
>CAIGQW010052341.1:3935-20853 GCA_903798125.1 Danio choprae | reverse complement strand
TAGCTGATAATGACCTGTGAGGATACATTTAGAAACTTTTCAGTGTTTGGATGAGTCAGGTTAAGGTTCAAAGTCACTATAAGCCAATACACTCACATTACTTTGAATGGTTGAAAGTATTAGTGCAAATATGGCCACATATTGTATAGGGTTTGCTTTATGTCAGCCAGTTATGCTCATTTTCACCCAAAAATGAGCATTTATCCTTCCTCATGTGGGTTTAAACCTTTATGAGTTTCTTTCTTCTGTTGCCCACAAAAGGAGATATTTTGAAGAATGCTGAATGCTGGCACCCCTTGACTTCCATATAGTCGGAAACACTATATGGTATTTCTCGAGAGCCCCCAGTTTGTGTGTTTTTTTTAATTTTTATATATACACTGAGAATTGATTCAGTATGTATGCTTTAAGTGCTTGTGACTGTTATTACGGTACATTTATTTACATGTTTTTTGACTGTGGGAGGAAACCGGAGTACCCGGGGAAAACCTACGCGAACACGGGGAGAACATGCAAACTCCGCGCAGAGAGTGCCGACTGGTTCAATTGAACCTTTGGCCTTCCAGCTGCGAGGCAGCCCCAGCCGCTGAGCCACCGTGTCGCCCGATCATAGAAATGAGGAAGAGGGAGAAGGGAAGGATAGAGGGGGTTGGGGCGGGGGGTTCCAAAACGAAGATCATATCACGTGCTCCTCTCGAAATTAGTTTGTGAAACTTCACTTCGATGCACAACATGTTAATGTAGCAATCAACAATTCTTGCATGCAAAAAAATGCACGTTTTTAGAAGACTAAGTGCTGGGTTGCTAAATTCTGGGCTTTCCTGTTGAATTAGGCTAATTTAATTACTTGGCATAGGTTGTTTTTTCATTCTGATGGTTAAAGCTTTGACATACAGCATCAGTTATGTTTATATGGTTGCACTGAAACATTTTTAATTATAATCTGCCAATGCTAAAATCTGTGCTAAGATGACGAAAAAGAGCAGGCACACTATTTTAAGGGTGAACGGGCAATAGAGGAGAGATTATCTGCATCCGAAATCTCCCTCATTCACTATTGCCTGCATTAGTCCACTAATAGACTTTTTGTAGTGTTTTGCTGGTTGATAAATCCCTCAGATTAGCTTTTCCACATCCTGCTCAGACCCTGTGATAGTTATTTAACACTCAGCCAGCTGTCTCTTAGTAATGAAACAAATCATTTGGATATCTGACATGTCAATAAACACAATCGGACACAATCTACATTGTAAAAAGCGCTATACAAATAAACTTGAATTGAATTGAATACAAACATAATTTATCAAATTAATATATTATTTGCAAGCTTACACTGATAGGAGTCCGCTGAGGATGACATCTTGTGGTCAGACATGGAAACTCATTCAACTCTCACAGTACATTATGGGTGTACACGGGCTGTACACTCGTTATTGCAGTGCATTGTGGGATTGTTTGTGTGCGCTTCAGAAAATCTACTATGGCTTTGAACACCAATGCAAATGGCTGCTCCCTCAAATAAAAGGGGTGATCTCTGTGTGTGTGGTTGCTTTTGTTTTCATGTTAACAGATTAGCTGGACTCTTATTGATAAATAATAACTAATCTACAGGAGAAAGTCATACAATTACAGCATAATTATGAATATTTTGAATGTTAATTTCAGATTTTTTAAATATCATTCATTCATTCATTTTCTTTTCGGCTTAGTCCCATTATTAATCTGCGGTCGCCACAGTGGAATGAACCACCAACTTATCCAGCATATGTTTTACGCAGCGGATGCCCTTCCAGCTGCAACCCATCACTGGGAAGCATCCACACACAATCATTCACACACATACACTACGGACAATTTTATCTTACCCAATTCACCTATAGCGCATGTGTTTGGCCTGTGGGGAAAACCGGAGCACCCGGAGGAAACCCACACCAACACGGGGAGAACATGCAAACTCCACACAGAAACGCCAACTGGCCCAGCCGAGGCTCGAACCAGCGACCTTCTTGCTGTGAGGCGATCGTGCTACCCACTGCGCCACCATGAGGCATTACAGCATAATTATGAATATTTTGAATGTTAATTTCAGATTTTTTAAATATCTTTTTATCTTATTTTAAAATACACATTCACAAGTTTGGGGTTCGCTTTCACTGGAGTTGTTCAGCATTTGCCCGCATCCCTTATGTTTTTAACTTAACAGCAGTCTTAAAGTAAGACGATTTTTAAATGAAAACAGAATCTTTATAATTACTTCTCAAAGGGTTTTCAAAGACAAATCAGTGCATAATGCATATTGTGATGTTACCAATATTACAATATTACGAATGGGCACTGGCATATTTTGAGTTTTAATATTATTGGGCAAGTTTCGATTGGCCATCACGTTAGTTTTGTTGAACCTGGCAAATTTATTCATTCATTCATTTTCTTTTCGGCTTAGTCTCTTTATTAATCAGGGGCCGCCACAGCGGAATGAACCGCCAACTTATCCAGCATATGTTTTACACAGCGGATGCCCTTCCAGCTGCAACCCAGTACTGGGAAACACTCATACACTTCCATTCACACACATACACTACGGACAATTTAGCTTACCCAATTCACCTGTACCGCATGTCTTTGGACTTGTGGGGGAAACCGGAGCACCCGGAGGAAACCCACGCCAAGACGGGGAGAACATGCAAACTCCACACAGAAACGCCAGCTGACCCAGCCGAGGCTCGAACCAGCAACCTTCTTGCTGTGAGGCGAGAGCGCTACCCACTGCGCCACCATGCTGCCCACCTGGCAAATTCATTCATTCATTCATTTTCTTTTCGGCTTAGTCCCTTTATTAATCTGGGGTCGCCACAGCGGAATGAACCACCAACTTATCCAGCATATGTTTTACGCAGCTGATGCCCTTCCAGCTGCAACCCATCACTGGGAAACATCCATACACACTCATTCACACACATACACTACGGACAATTTAGCTTACCCAATTCACCTATAGCGCATGTCTTTGGACTTGTGGGGAAAACTGGAGCACCCGGAGGAAACCCACGCCAACACGGGGAGAACATGCAAACTCTACACAGAAATGCCAACTGATCCAGCCGAGGCTCGAACCAGCGACCTTCTTGCTATGAGGCGAGAGCGCTACCCACTGTGCCACCGTGCTGCCCACCTGGCAAATTATCTTAAGTAAAAAAAAAAGTAAAAAAAGCACCGTGAACTTTTTTTGCACAATAACAACAGAATTGTATTCTTAAGCAAACAAAATCGCGCTAGTTTTGTTGCAAAAACCTGGCAACCCGGACTAAGTGCTGCTTTGAAACTTTGCATGAAAAAAGCATAATTACATTTTTTTTTAATAATAACAGCATAGTATTCTTATCCAAATTACAAAAATGTACTAGTTTATTTGCAAAAACCTGGCAACCCTGTTTACCTGCATAAAAAAAAAATCATTTGAACTTTTTTTATTTATGAATTTTGCTAAATTAATAATGAAAGAATTACATTTTCATGCAACTACAAAATAGCAGTAGTTTTGTTGCAAAGACCTGGCAACCTTGACTAAGTGCATTTTATACAACTTTGCATTAAAAAAATCACCATGAACTGTTTTGCTCAATAATGATAGAATTGTATTCTTATGCAAACAACAAAATTGCGCTAGTTTTGTTGTGAAAACCTGGCAACCCTGACTAAGTGCATTCGTTTGCTTTGCATTAAAAACGCATGATTGGTACTTTTTTGGTCCAACAATGACAGAATTTTATTCTTATGCAAACAACAAAATTACGCTAGTTTTGTTGCAAAGACCTGGCAACCCTGACTAAGTGCTTTTTTTAGCTTTGTATTAAAAAAGCACCATGAACTGTTTTTCAATGACAGAATTTTATTCTTATGCAAACTGCAAAATTGCACTAGTTTTGTTGTGAAAACCTGGCAACCCTGACTAAGTGCTTTTATTGAGCTTTACATTAAAAAAGGTTCATTTGATTTTTTTATTAATAATGACAAAATTACATTTTTATGCAAACTACATAATTGTGCAAATTTTGTTGCAAAAACCTGGCAACCATGACTAGGTCCGCTTTGGAAGCTTTGCAAGAAAAAAGCACCATGAACTTTTTTCGCACAATGACAGTATTGTATTCATTTGCAAACAAAAGATTTTGTACTAAGTGCTTTCCTGAAACTTTGCATGAAAAGATTTATTTGTTCATATATGATAGAACTAATGATAATATTTTATTCTCATGCAAACTACAAAATTAAGCTAGTTTTGTTGCGAAAACCTGGCAACCCTAAGAGCTTTGCACGATTGCAACTTTTTAAAAATCCAATAATGACAGAATTTTATTCTTTTGAAAACTACAAAATCGCGATAGTTTTGTTCAAAACCTGGCAACCCTTACTTAGTGCTTTTACTGAGCATTACATTAAAAAAGGATTATTAGATTTTTTTTCATTAATAATGACAAAATTAAATTTTTATGCAAACTACAAAATTGCACAAATTTTGTTGCAAACATCTGGCAACCCTGACTAAGTGCATTTTTTAAGCTTTGCAAGAAAAAAGCACCATGAACTTTTTCGCACAATGACAGTATTGTATTGATTTGCAAACAAAAGATTTTATTGCAAAAACCTGGCAACCCTGACTAAGTGCTTTCTTGAAACTTTGCATGAAAAAAAGCATAATTTGACATTTTTTATATACTTGATAGAACTAATGATAATATTTTTCTCACGCAAACTACAAAACTGAGCTAGTTTTGTTGCAAAACCTGGCAACCCTAAGTGTTTTTAGAGTTTTGCATGATTGCTACTTTTTTTTTTTAACCCAATAATGAAAGAATTTTAATTCTTACGCAAACTACAAAATCGTGCTAGTTTTGTTGCAAAACCTGGCAACCCTAAGTGTTTTTAGAGCTTTGCATGATTGCTACTTTTTTTTTTAATCCAATAGTGAAAGAATTTTAATTCTTACGCAAACTACAAAATCGTGCTAGTTTTGTAGCAAAACCTGGCAACCCTAAGTGTTTTTTAGAGCTTTGCATTAAAAAAGCATGATTGCTTTTTACTATTTCTTAACCCATCCTTTCCATCTCTCTCCATCTCTACAGGTCGTCCAACAAATTGACGTTCTGACTTCCAACATTGACCTCAGTGAAGAACAACCGACGCCATCCAATGGACTCCCTCAAGATGCCATCAGATGCAGTCGGACAGACGTTGTGGCTTTAATACACAATTCAAATGAAGACGACACGTCAACGTCCAATTCCTCTCTGACACACAGCCCTTCGGATTTACTCCAAATGAACAGCCCTTCGCCAATGAGAAACCACTCAAACTCGTCCCACTACAAGGAACATGACATTAATATTGAGGATAAAGGCAGAAAACAGAGCTCAGAGACTCAAAGGACTCACAGGACGGCCAATGGAAACTGCGTAGCCCATCGGATGGCTAAAAAAGTCCCACTGGAAAACCACAAACCCCCTATAGTCCCAGTAGTGTGCACTAATAACTCCAATAAAACCCACCGGCCGCCCCCTTATCCTCAGAACGGACAGGTGAAAATGAGGACGCCTCCTTATCCAGGAAAACATAAGACGCTGTCGTCCACTGTAGTGTAAGGACACCAAACTAACTCGCTTTACTCAAAGAGGACAACACACTTACCGTCAAACAACATGCATATATACTCACAGATTCATGCACACACACTTTAATCCATCAGCGAGTAAATCATTGATGGTGATGAAACTCAGGGTAAGTGAATAACGCTCAGCATGTGCATGCTGGGTTTATGATCATGCATGTGTCTGTCTGAAATTATAAACGATATATATTTACAGTTGAAGTCAAAATTATTAGTGATGATAACTATTAATGAATCTAATTTCTTTCACAGTATTTCCTATAATATTTGTTCTTCTGGAGAAAGTCTTGTTTGTTTTATTTCGGCTAGAATAAAAGCAGTTTTTAAATTATTAAAAGCCATTTTAAGGTCAATATTATTATTAGCCCAATTATGCTATTTTTTTTTATTGTCTCTAGAACAAACCACTGTTATACAATGACTCGACTAATTACCCTAATTAACCTAGTTAAGCCTTTAAATATCACTTTAAGCTGAATACTAATATCTTGAAAAATATTTATTCATTAATTTTCAACCGCTTATCCGGGGCCGGGTCGCGGATATAAATAAATGTCATTGAAATAAATGCATACATTTGATTCACTGAAGGATGTATTACACAAATAACATTACCAAAGTAGTTGACCCCCCTCCCCCCGATCGTCGATGTATAATTCGCACCCTGGTTTAAAAGTCTTTTCTGTTCAGCGCATGAGTGCATTTATTTGATCAAAAACACAGGACAAATAGTGAAATATTATTACAAATAAATATGTTTAATAAAATGTCCTCAGGGCAGCACGGTGGCGCAGTGGGTAGCACAATCGCCTCACAGCAAGAAGGTCGCTGGTTTGAGCCCCGGCTGGGTCAGTTGGCATTTCTGTGTGGAGTTTGCATGTTCTCCCCATGTTGGCGTGGGTTTCCTCCGGGTGCTCCGGTTTCCCCCACAGTCCAAAGACATGCGGTATAGGTGAATTGGGTAAGCTAAATTGTCCGTAGTGTATGAGTGTGAATGGGTGTGTATGGATGTTTCCCAGAGATGGGTTGCAGCTGGAAGGGCATCCGATGCGTAAAACATATGCTGGATAAGTTGTCGGTTCATTCCGCTGTGGCGACCCCAGATTAATAAAGGGACTAAGCCAAAAAGAAAATGAATGAATGAATGAAAATGTCCTCAGTTTAGAATCTGAAAAATCTGATCATTATATTGTAGTCGCTTGAAAACTACAGCAGGCTTGGTGAGCAAACAAAAGAACTGCATTTTGTGAGATGATGACAACACTTGTGCAAACACTATGAGCACTAACAGTTGAAAAATCCAATTTCCACCAGTACAAATATTCATCCATTCATTTTCCTTTGGCTTAGTCCCTTATTTATCAGGTGTCGCCACAGCAGAATGAATCGCCAACTATTCCAGCATATGTTTTACGCAGCGGATGCCCTTCCAACTGCAACCCAGTACTGGGAAACACCTGTGCACACTCATTCACACACACTCATACACTACGACCAATTTAGTTCATCAATTCACTTATAGCGTGGAGGAAACCCAGTCCAACACGGGAAGAACATGCAAACTCCACACAGAAACGCCAACTGACCCAACCGGGACTCGAACCAGCAACCTTCTTGCTGTGAGGCAACAGTGCTAAGCACTGAGCCACTGTGTCGCCTACAAATATTCATTCATTCATTCATTCATTTTCATTTCGGCTTAGTCCCTTTATTAATCTGGGGTCGCCACAGCGGAATGAACCGCCAACTTATCCAGAACATGTTTCACGCAGCGGATGCCCTTCCAGCTGCAACCCATCCCTGGGAAACATCCATACACACTCATTCACACTCATACACTACGGACAATTTAGCTTACCCAATTCACCTATAGCGCATGTCTTTGGACTTGTGGGGGAAACAGGAGCACCCGGAGGAAACCCACGCCAACACAGGGAGAACATGCAAACTCCACACAGAAATGCCAACTGACCCAGCCGAGGCTCGAACCAGCGACCTTCTTGCTGTGAGGCGAACGTGCTATCCACTGCTCCACCGTGAGGCCCTACAAATATTCAAGGCCCTTTAAATGATATATATATATATAAAATAAAGAAATTTATTCCTAAGATCAAAAGCCTGCAGCAGCTGAAATAATATAATATCAACCAACGAGTGGTAAGGCAGCAAGGATCCTTAATTATTACACCCGAATGAGAGTATAGTTCCTAGCCATAGAAAAAAAGCAGTTTCATTTTCTGTCAGTGTTTGTGCACAATGTGACTACAGAAGAGTCAAGCTTTAAATAGGAAAAAATATCTAAACTGGTCATTTTTGAGTGAGATGCTAACGGTCTAATCCGATTCAATGATCTATGCTAAGCTAAAAGTGCACCCGCCAGACCAGGAGATCAGCTGAATGGGTTCAAAAATAGTCCTTTGGCTTAGTCCCTTTATTAATCTGGGGTCGCCACAGCGGAATGAACCATTAAATTATCCAACATACGTTTTACACAGCGGACGCCCTTCCAGTTGCAGCCCATTACTGGGAAACACCCATACACTCTCATTCACACATTCATTCATTCATTTTCTTTTCGGCTTAGTCCCTTTATTTATCTGGGATCGCCACAGCCCTTCCAGCTCCAACCCATCACTGGGAAACATCCATACACACTCATACACTACGGACAATTTAGCTTACCCAATTCACCTATAGCGCATGTCTTTGGAATTGTGGGGGTAACCGGAGCACCCGGAGGGAACCCACGCCAACATGGGCAGAACATGCAAACTCCACACAGAAATGCCAACTGACCCAGCCGGGACTTGAACCAGCGAACTTCTTGCTGTGAGGCGACAGTGCTAACCACTGAGCCACCGTGTCACCCCGACTATACTTTACTTAACTTAAAATAGCTACTGAAGTGTCGGTGCTGATGGCGTAGTGGTTAGAGCGTCGACACGTGCACTCCGGTGCTCACAGCGACCCGAGTTCAATTCCTGCCTTGAGGTCCTATGCCGATCCTTCCCCTCTCTCTGCTCCCCACGCTTTCCTGTCAATACTCTCTACTGCCCTATCCATTAAAGGTGAACGGATTATTACATAGAAAAAGTTAATTAAATAAAAATCAGCACACTGCCACATCAGCTCTCGAAATGCTAATTTAATAGGACGTTTCAACCTACATGGTCTTCATTAGGTTATTACAACAGACACCATCACCATGTATTGTATTTTTTCCCTAGTTATTATTTCCCAGAAAAGAAAAGAGCAGTGGGGTCTGTCTGCGCTGAATCATTCCCTCAGAAATAGAGAGCTGTTGTGATGAAGACAGACTACACAGTGACTCAGTGTTAACACTGTGCGTCATGGCAGAAGTCCTCCATCTGCCTAATACAGCGAAATGTTTCCTCCGATTACGGCAGCTTTGTGTTGTTTGTCCTGCGGGCGGATGAACGATGTACTGTTATAGCAGACCTGAGGGTGAACATGGGACAACTGTGCAGCTCTGTGTCGCTTTATCACTCAGGAATTCAGCATATAGTTTGATAAACATCCCACAAATGAAATTGTCATTAGCTGTTTCCATCCAAAGATGCGAATTAAATTTATGCGCAAAACTGGAATATCGCATAAAAGACGTGCGTATAAAGCAGCGTTTCCATCCAACGAGTCAAAGAGAACTAAATCGTCACTTCCTGATAAACTGGCGCCCAATATCCAAAAATTAAAACTGAATTAGCTGAGGTAGGAGAAGCTGTGTGAATCTTTTCTTCATTTAATAAATGACTTGCACCTCAAGGCTGGTTTATACTTCTGCATCGAGTGATCAGCGTGACCCACGCCGCCTGCTTTGTGCGTAGTCGAGCATTTAAACTTCTGCGTGCTGTTTGTGTTGCTCTGCAGTAACACTTCTGAAACGCTAGATGGCAGTAGGTGTTTGTTCCTCTGTGTTGAGTTTCTTTGGGGGGGTTTGTTTTTTCTGAATGCTACGTTACTGTACAAGTAGCTAAAGCTCCCTCATTCAGAGGCGGGAACCGGCGGACGTGCAACAGCTTTAATCATAAGGTAAACACAAAACAAAAGTTTCCATCTGGAGCTCCTTCACGGGGTTCCACACTTGTAAACAATCGCTCCATCGGGCTCGCGGCTCTCAGCACTGCTCACACTCATCACTGCTACCAAGCCGACCAATCACAGAGCTTGCGATACGCGTCGTTGCGATGTGTAGTTACATTTTTTTAAGGGTGCGCGTCAGCATTAGCCATGGCGAGGGGTATGCAACCGCGCCGGACCATAAGCGTGCGCTTGATGCAGAAGTATAAATCAGTCTTCAGAAGACAATGCCGACATGCAATGAACACTAGGAGGCATGAAATGCGGAGCACAGATGCTCTTGACTATTCTGAAGGTAATTAATAATATAATAACACTAATATGGGCGACTCGTGGCACAGTGGGTAGCACAATCGCCTCACAGCAAGAAGGTCGCTGGTTCGACAAGTCCAAAGACATGCAGTACAGGTGAATTGGGTAAGCTAAATTGTCCGTAGTGAATCTATGTGTATGGATGTTTCCCAGTGATGGGTTGCGACTGGAAGGGCATTCGCTGCGTAAAACATATGCTGGATAAGTTGGCGGTTCATTCCGCTGTGGCAACCCCAGATTAATAAAGGGACTAAGCCGAAAATGAATGAATGAATAACACTAATACTGAACTGGTTAGCTACTGTTTTGTCAGTAGCCATGTTTCCATCCACCTATTTGTATTTGCACATTATGTGCATAAAAAAACATACGCGCATAACCGAGTCGGATAAACTTTTTATTCGATGAGAAAAAAATGCACATATGCGCATTGAAAAAGTCATGTGATTGTGTTATAAGATAAAAATGTGTGTGAATGGACAAACCAGCAGGCTGACCGCACTGTAAAACATCTGAAATGGTCATTCTAAAACGTCTTAACTACTTCAGTATTAGTGTTATATTACTAATGACCTAATATTACTAATGAGTCAAGAGTGTCTGCGCTCCGCGTCTCACGCCTTCAAACACCACCTAGTGATCAGTGTCGACATCGTCTTCTGAGGTGCAAGTCATTTATTAAACGAAGAAAAGATTCCCGCAGCTTCTCCTATCGCAGCAAACACTTTGACTCGTTAGATGGAAATGTTGTTCATTTATACACATTTTATGCCATATTTCAGTTTTGGAAACAGCTACTGACAAGTTACTTAGATGTCAATAAACAACGTTTTTTTTAAAGCTGTAATAAGCATGACAGGCCACAAGATGGCACTGTCACAAAGTGAAACACCTGCTGTCTTGTGCGCTTACTGTCCTGTAGTCAGATTTCAGAAAATGATTACAAATTTTCATTTTTTTTATGTGCCAACAGCATCATTAGTATTCATTTCATTTAATAATAAATAAATGGTGGCTCAGTGGTTAGCACTGTCGCCTCACAGCAAGAAGGTTGCTGGTTCGAGTCCCGGCTGGGCCAGTTGGCGTTTCTGTGTGGAGTTTGCATGTTCTCCACATGTTGGCGTGGGTTTCCTCCGGGTGCTCCGGTTTCCCCCACAGTCCAAACACATGTGTTATAGATTAATTGGATGAACTAAATTGGCCGTAGTGTATGAGTGTGTGTGTGAATGCGAGTGTGTATGGGTGTTTCGCAGTACTGGAAGGGCATCGGCTTCATAAAATATATGCTGGTATAGTTGGCGATTCATTCCACTGTGGCGACCTCTGATAAATCTAAGCCAAAGTAAAATGAATAAATGAATGAACGATAAAGCACATAACTTAATCACAGGGCTTTTAAATGAAATTTTTATCTGCGCCGGGGGGCCTCACAGTGGCGCAGTGGGTAGCACGTTCGCCTCACAGCAAGAAGGTCGCTGGTTCGAGCCTCAGCTGGGTCAGTTGGCGTTTCTGTGTGGAGTTTAAAACAGGGTGCGAATTACAGGGGGGTTTGGGGGGATTGACCCCCCTAGTTAATACTTGGTCCCCCCTGAAGGACATCAAAACAACATGTAAGGGGGGGTCTCATAGTGAGAAAAAGTTTGATCTGATCTGTATCTTAAATAATAATATTATTAATTAAAATAATAGGTGGCGCAGTGGGTAGCACAATCGCCTCACAGCAAGAAGGTCGCTGGTTCGAGCCCCGGCTGGGTCAGTGGGGTTTCTGTGTGGAGTTTGCATGTTCTCCCTGTGTTGGCGTGGGTTTCCTCCGGGTGCTCCGGTTTCCCCCACAAGTCCAAAGACATGGGGTACAGGTGAATTGGGTAGATTAAATTGTCCGTAGTGTATGAGTGTGAATGGGTGTGTATGGATGTTTCCCAGAGATGGGTTGCAGCTGGAAGGGCATCCGCTGCGTAAAACATATGCTGGATAAGTTGGCGGTTCATTCCGCTGTGGCGACCCCAGATTAATAAAGGGACTAAGCCGAAATGAAAATGAATGAATGAATCTGCGCCGGAGACAATAATGCTAAGCTACAATTATAATAAAGTCTTATCACTTTGATATATCGCTCAAGCAAAAGCTTTGTTGCTTGTCCTGCGGGCGGATGAACGGTGTGCTTCTGTTATCGCATATCTGAGGGTGAACATGGGACAATTGTGCAGCTCTGTGTTGCTTTATCACACAGGAATTCAGCATATAGTTTGATAAACATCCCACAAATTCAATTTCTATTTAGAGTTGATTATATCAGGCTGCTGTTGAGGCACGTTAGAAGATCAAACATGCAGCTTTAAGGCTGGGATTTCCTGGAAAATCTTCATCTTACGCAAAAAATGCAGTTTAGATTACTGTTACGTCCATCAAAATGATATGCCCTGAAGACATATACAGTTGAAGTCAGAATTATAAGCCCTCCTGAATTATTAACACACATTTCTAAACATATTAGTTTTAATAACTCATTTCTAATAACTGATTTCTTCATCTTTGTCATGATGACAGCACATAATATTAGACTAGATATTCTTCAAGACACTAGTATTTAGCTTAAAGTGACATTTAAAGGCTTAACTAGGTTAATTAGGGTAAAGTTAGGGTAATTAGGTAAGACATTGTATAACAGTGCTTTGTGCTGTAGACATTCATTCATTCATTCAATTTCATTTCGGCTTAGTCCCTTTATTAATCTGGGGTCGCCACAGCAGAATGAACCGCCAACTTATCCAGCATATGTTTTACGCAGCGGATGCCCTTCCAGCTGCAACCCATCACTGGGAAACACCCATACGCACTCATTCACACACATACACTACGGACAATTTAGCCTACCCAATTCACCTATACCGCATGTCTTTGGACTTGTGGGGGAAACCGGAGCACCCGGAGGAAACCCACGCCAACATGGGCAGAACATGCAAACTCCACACAGAAACGCCAACTGGCCCAGCCGAGGCTCGAACCAGCGGCCTTCTTGCTGTGAGGCGAACGTGCTACTCACTGCGCCACCGTGAGGCCCGTTCTGTAGACAATCTAAAACAAATATTGCTTAAGGGGGCGAATAATATTGACCTTAAAATGGCTTTTAAAAAATTAAAAACTGCTTTTATTCTAGCCGAAATAAAACAAATAAGACAGAATAAGAAAAAATATTATAGGAAATACTGTGAGAAATTCCTGAATCTGTTCAACATCATTTGGGAAATATTGGAAAAAGAAAAACATTTCACAGGAGGGTGAATCATTCTGACTTCAACTGTATGTGCAAAACTGCCAGTTGCTAGGGCATTGCTCTGTGGTTGCTAGGGTGTTCTGGGTGGATACTTAACCAACTCCAAAAGCAATAATGTCACTCCTAAATATGTAACCTATTATCTCATTGGAAAATACAGTTGAAAGGAAAATTATTTGCCATCCTGTAAGGGTTTTAATTATTTTTTTACATATTTTTCAAGCATAGCAAGGACATCTTCACAGCATTTCTGACTAGATTTTTTATAGTCTTTTTTTTTTTTTTTGTTTGGCTGGAATGAAAGCAGTTTTGGATTGTGTTTAAAACTAATTGTTATGGTCAATATTATTAGCCAGTGTATACAAGATAGAGACCAACGTCGGGCAGCGCGGTGGCGCAGTGGATAGCACAATCGCCTCACAGCAAGAAGGTCGCTGGTTCGAGTCCCAGCTGGGTCAGTTGGCATTTCTGTGTGGAGTTTGCATGTTCTCCCCATGTTGGCGTGGGTTTCCTCCGGGTGCTCCGGTTTCCACCACAGTCCAAACACATGTGCTATAGGTGAATTGGGTAGGCTAAATTGTCCATAGTGTATGAGTGTGAATGGGTGTGTGTGGATGTTTCCCAGTGATGGGTTGCAGCTGGAAGGGCATCCGCTGCGTAAAACATATCCTTGATAAGTTGGCGGTTCATTCCGCTGTGGCAACCCCAGATTCTTAATTTTGCGTCTCCAAAGGTCTCCAGTAAAGTATGTAAATAAAATAGTAAGTATAGTAAAGTTCTACAGTTGCTAAGGTAACAACAACTATAATAATATAAACAAATGACCCAATACTGTAGCTTTCTAAAATGATAGGGTACATTACATTACACCGCCGTTTACTATCGTAAAAACTGAAGTATACTACAGTATTTACAGTATGCTGGAGCATTCATTAACAATGAGTTGTAAATACTATAATATATACAGTACAATACTCTTAACTATAGTATTGTTCAAAAACACTTACTATAGTAAATACTAGTGTCAACCATACTGTAGTAAATTACTTGAATTATTATACTGTACTACAATACACCACAGTTTACAGCAGTAAAAACTAAAGCATACTACAGTATTTATTACAGTTTAGTAGTAGTTATTAATATTTATTAATACTGCAGTATAGGGGCCTCACGGTGGCGCAGTGGATAGCATGTTCGCCTCACAGCAAGAAGGTTGCTGGTTCGAGCCTCGGCTGGGTCAGTTGGCATTTCTGTGTGGAGTTTGCATGTTCTCCCCGTGTTTGCGTGGGTTTCCTCCGGGTGCTCCAGTTTCCCCCACAGTCCAAAGACATGCGGTATAGGTGAATTGGGTACGCTAAATTGTCCATAGTGTATGAGTGTGAATGAGTGTGTGTGGATGTTTCCCAGTGATGGGTTGCAGCTGGAAGGGCATCCGCTGCGTAAAACATATGCTGGATAAGTTGGCGGTTCATTCCGCTGTGGCGACCCCACATTAATAAAGGGACTAAGCCGAAATGAAAATGAATGAATGAATGAATACTGCAGTATAATGGACCATTCATTAACAAAGAGTTCCACATATAATACATACAGTTCTATTCACATGTACTATAGTATGGTTCAAAAACACTATTACTATAGTAAATACTAGCGTCTTTGAACTATACTGTAGTAAATTACTTGAATTAATCTGTTGTGGTAATACTATAGTTGCTATGGTAACACAACAAATTACCCAATACATATAGGGTATACTGTACTACAATACACCACAGTTTACTACAGTAAAAACTAAAGCATACTACAGTATTTATTACAGTTAATCAGTTCACTATAGTTAAGACTACAGTATGCTGGAGCATTCATTAACAATGACTTGTAAATACTATAATATATACAGTACAATACACATTACTATAGTATGGTTCAAAAACACTATTACTATAGTAAATACTAGTGTCCAAAGCATACTACAGTATTTATGACAGTATAGCAGTAGTTATCAATATAGTTAATATTACAGTATAATGGAGCATTCATTACCGAAGAGTTACACATATAATACAAACATTCACATGTACAGTATGTATAGTGTATAGTATCACATGTATAGTATGGTTCCTAAACACCATAGTTTTTACTATGACTTACATATTTTATATTTTATGCTATATGTTATATTCCCATTATATTTTATTAATTACTATACTATACTAATATTCATTCATTCATTTTCTTTTCGGCTTAGTCCCTTTATTAATCTGGGGTCGCCACAGCGCAATGAACCACCAACTTATCCAGCATATGTTTTACGCAGCGGATGCCCTTCCAGCTGCAACCCATCACTGGGAAACATGCACACACACTCATTCACACACATACACTACGGACAATTTAGCTTACCCAATTCACCTATACTGCATGTCTTTGGACTTGTGGTGGAAACCGGAGCACCCGGAGGAAACCCATGCCAGAGAACATGCAAACTCCACACAGAAACGCCAACTAACCCAGCCGAAGCTCGAACCAGTGACCTTCTTGCTGTGAGGCGATCATGCTACCCACTGTGCCACCGTGAGGCCCCTATACTAATATACTATTTATTATTTTACTATATAAAATATTATATCATTTTTTCATATACAGCTCAATATTCACGTCAGGAGCACAGGGGGAAGCTAGTTAAACTACAGTTAACTCATAAGCCATTGAGCAGGGAAAAACATGAATCTGACACTATTCCCTGACATATTCCACATTCCTCCGGGGTTAAAGTTAAAACGGCAGATGTGGTGTGTGTGTGTGTGTGTGTGTGTGTGTGTGTGTGTGTGCGGTGGAGAACAAAAGGAGCTGATTTGGGATCTGAAAGCAGTAGTTACGGTTTGGCAGCAGACGCTCATTGTCCTCTAGTGGATGGTATGCATCTGTGCACGACTGTGCCGTTTTCAGCTCAGGCCTTCTGTCTGGATTTCATTAGAAACCACTTGGCGTCAGGCCTAACCCAATGAGGCAAGCTCCTACAATATTTGTGATGGTCAAATAAACACAGGCATTTTCAGACATCATTTACGGTGACGGCCACCCACTAGCTGGGAGGGTCACAACAGCTGGGCTCCAAACACGACTATAGGAAGTAGGTGCATAACAGACAGCGTCACCCAAACACAGCGGATGTTTTCGCAGACGTCTGTTTACAGAGAACGCCCACCGGTTGGTGCCTGCCATACACAGTGTCTTTTTAGGGCGCGTTTGGGAAAGCGCGTCTACTTCATCGGCTGTAAAAAATGAAGTCTAATGGAAAACGTGGTACTGTTTACTAGAGGGTTTCATTGAAATTCCAGTGACTGAAGCGCAGGGAAGTAAATCCCCTAATGAGAGCTTCTTTATTGCCTCACTTTCTGTTTCTTCTCCGCTGAAATGAGACTAAATTGAGACCAAATGGAGAATTCTTTTGTTGCTTAAAGATGATGAAGATTCATGTACAGATGAAGACTAAAATTATTAGCCCTCATATGAAACTCTGAGTGTTCTTAGAATGTTGCTATGGGGTTGTTAGGCCTTCTGAG
>CAIGQW010052336.1:0-14010 GCA_903798125.1 Danio choprae | reverse complement strand
CACACACACACACACACACACACACACACACACACACACACACTTATCTATCTTTCTTTCTTTCTGTTTCTTTCTCTTTCTTTCATTTAATATTTAAATCACGAGCTTGTACTAGAGGTGTAACTTGAAGTTATGGAGACCCACATTTTAAAACTATGTTGTTTTGAAAACTACTAACGTCTACACCTACTCCACACCTGAACCCAACCATCACAGTTATTAACGTCTATACCTACAACAACCCTAAATCCAACCATCACAGTTTTTTACATACAGCCACGAGTTGCGGAGGCTATCATACTTGACGTGTTCGCCATTGTACCGGTTTTTGCAACCACAGGGGGCGACGCTGTGTAGGCTAACTGTCATAACAAAACTGATAAGGAAGTCAGCTCATTATAATAATTCATAACATTTTTTTCAACCCACCAATTAGGTTATTTACTTGCTCAATTTGTCACTCACTCACTCACTCACTCACTCACTCACTCACTCACTCACTCACTCACTCACTTATTTACTACTAATTTATCCATTCATTCATATCACACACACACACACACACACACACACACACACACACATTCAGTTACATGTACTTGAGTAATAAAAAAAACTTACAATTATGTACAATTACTTACAACCAACAATTATGTATGATGGGTGCTTTTACTTTAAGTCAAGTGCATTTCTAATGATAAAACTATATGTTACATCTATGCTTGACATTTCACTCAGTACTTCATTTTAATACATTACATTAATGCAATACCAGTAAAGAAACTTGTCATTTATTCTAAGGATGCTGTCTCTTTACTGTGGCATAAGCAATGTTTCATTCATCAGTGGATCGCTCTGTTCTTTTACTTTCACTTGACTAATTACTTCTATAGTTTATAGTATGTTTAGTCTGTAGTATGTTTTTTACTCATTTATTCAGTCACACTCACTCACTCACCCATTTATGCATTTGCGTACGCAATTATTCTGTCACTTACTCCCTTATTCATTCAGATATTTGATTTAAAGGAATAGGATAAAAGGCAAACGCATCTTAATCACAGCCAGATTAGTTCATATTTACCAAGAGAGCTACAATGTGGAGCATTGTATTAAATAATGATTTTAAAGAGTTCTGTTTGTTTAACCAGAACAAGTTGATAAGCAAGACTTTAATCACTGGTCACATACAAGAGTTTAATAACAGGTGGTTCCCGAGGGTTTAACGGCACGTCCTATTTATGGATCACGCAAAATCTGCTCTCCCATTTTTTCCTTTTTGTTTGTGAATATACAGGCAACATGAAAAGAGTGTAAGATGAGACGAAGATAAAAATACATTCGATATAATGGATATCAAATATCTGCCTTTTTATTTCAAGTCATTTCAACCTACATCGATTAAACTGGCTATAATATTAAGTTAAAGTTCATTTATTCATTCATTTGCTTTTCGGCCTAGTCCCTCTACCAATCAGGAGTCGCCACAGTGGAATGAACCGCCAACTTATCCAGTATATGTTCCACGCAGCTGCAACCCATCACTGGGAAGCACTCCATTCAACTCAAACTCATTCACACACATACACTACGGACAATTTAGTTTACCCAATTCACCTATACCGCATGTCTTTGGACTTGTGGGGGAAACCGGAGCACCCGGAGGAAACCCACGCCAACATGGGGAGAACATGCAAACTCCACACAGAAACGCCAACTGACCCAGCCAAGGCTCGAACCAGCGATCTGTGCTACCCACTGTGCCACCGCACCGCCCTTTAACAAAAGTTAAATGACATTAAAACATTTTCTACAGTGCAGCAGCTTTTCTTTTACACTGTAACAATGCTGGCCTCCACACAATCGATTAGTGTTAGGAGAACATGAAGGAATTAAGTTTAAGTAACTTTTTTGTTAAGTTTTGACAAATGTAAGTGGATTGAACATAAAACAATTAGGTTGTCCCCACAAAAACCTCAAGAACTGTTGTTTCAGCTCATTTTAAATAAGTAATTTGAACAAACAGCCGTCAAACGTCATTTTCTGAGTGTAACTTAATCCTTTAAAACTATTGAACAAAGGATTACAACCACATTTTGTTTATCTGAATACAGACATAATTACAGTAATTAATAATAGTCTCAGTAAAGTGAAACCACATGACCTTGTTGTGTATGCGGATATACAGGCAATATTTAAAGAAGGAAATAGGACTAGATGGAATTGTTTTGTAGGGGAAACACAATTCAATATTAAAGCTGCAAGCAGCGATGAAAGGGACCTCGCACCCGGGCTCACCGCAGCCCGGTGGCCTCAGGATGACAGAGAACAGCGGACAATAATGATTTAAGCCGATATATATTAAAAAACCCGAGAAAATCGCAGATTTATGCCAAACTTCCTTCTGTCAGCAGGTGGCGCTAAGACTGAGACTCAATATAGGCACGTAGATGTCTTGAGGAGAGGAATCTCATCGAACCTGTGCGTTTTCAGGCAGATCAGATATTGTTTGGTTGAGTTATAAGTGCTTCCTCCTCCATGGCGAAGCATTGCACTTTCTCAGTCCGCCACGGACACGCCCCTTGCCGAAAACTCTAGATCTTCACAATTTAACATCACAAAGGCCTTTGGACTAAACTAACGAAACATGGATTCGGTGTGATAAAATTTGTAGGAGGAGTTTGTTACACTGTAAAACAAGTCACTTCCTGTTGCCAGCAGGTGGCGCTATATCTGTATCTGGTTATTGGCATGTAAATGTGTTCAGGTCAGGACTGTTATCAAACATATGGATTGTGAATCAGATCAGACAATGTATGCCTGAGTTATAACAACTTCCTGTTTCGTGGCGAAGCGTCAAAGTTTGAGAGGCCGCCACGGACACGCCCTTCGATGAAAACTCTAGATCTTCGCAATTTAACATCGCCAAGGCCTTTAGTTCACAATACCCAATTTTGGTGTTGATCTGATCAATTCCCTAGGAGGAGTTCGTTCAAATACCACGCCTGGAAATGGCAAAAATTGCACTTTTTCGCCAGAGGAAGTTAAAAATATCCGACTTCCTGTTGGGTTTGAGATTTTGCTTCAAGAGACTTTTTGGTAGGTTTTGGCATGTTTGATGTGTGTGCCAACTTTCGTACGTGTGTGTAAAACGTAGCTCGGGGGCTAGTCCGTCAAATGTGTATAGGTGGCGCTGTCGAGTCATTTGACCACACCCACTTCCGAAACCTATAATGAACGTAAATTTTCGCCAATTCTGGGGCGTGTGCAAAGTTTGGTGAGTTTTCGAGCATGTTTAGACCCTCAAAATTGCGATTCATTCCGGAGAAGAATAAACAACACAATTCCAATAGGGCCTACGCACCATAGGTGCTCGGTCCCTAATAAGCTTGCTGAATCCTATAGAACCAAAAATGATAACCAGACTTTAAGGAACAGCCGATACTATTGCAGGAATTAATGGGACATTCTACCAGAAATATACATTATCTGTGCCTGAAATAAAAGCTTAAATACAGTGAATAAAAAGTATTTCATCCCAAAAATGTCTAAAATGGACTGATGGTTGATTTCTGTGAGGAATATGTCATTCGTTTGGTTCTCCGATTTGTTTTCTTTATTGGAAACACGAATGTACAAACCCTGTCCTTGTTCTCAGCCCAATCGAACCTACAGCTTTAATAGTTTTGTTACGCTACAAACTGTTATTTAGAAAAAACTACTTCAGAAATAGCAAGTTTAAGTTGTCGTCGTTCACATCAACTGATTAAAAGCATGAAATTATGAATAAATTCCTCAAATAAATACTACAAATATATAATACAACTTAAATTTAGCATGAAATGCGCGCAATACACCTTTAAGGCTATGGTTCAGAGGTGACGGAGAAGAAGCTGACAGTGATCAAGGATGCGTTCTGTCATTGAATTGTATGATCTTATGCTTGTTTTTGTATGATTTTTTTGAGGACAACAAGCTTAAGTCAGACCCTGTCACATTTTTTATAAGTGAAAATGTAGGTTTGTGGTAGAATGTCCCTAATAATAATCTCTGATCTTCACAAATCATGTGAAAGAACGCTCTAAGGACTGCGATGTTAGGTCAAATATGGACAAAAAAATTACCCTAATTTTGTGTTTGTCCATATTCGACTCAACGCTGGGTTATGTCATGGAAACATAATCTGTCTAGAGTGTATGTAAATGCTATTAATACTGGTATTGGTAGCCATCGTTTCGTTATTCATTTCAACTACTTGTCCTATTTAGGATCGTTGGATCTTTAATTGAATGAAATGTAAATGATTTCGATCTGATCTGCAGAGTGAATGTCACATGAAAAACCCTCACATGCTCTTCGGTGTCTTCAACAGGAGAGTCATAATCATGACACATCTTTCCTCTGAAGGAAGCCACAGGCCTGAAAACACGCGGAGCATCCGGTGAGATCAGATGGTTGATGCATCACATGACAGAGAAACTCTCTGCGTTCACATTTTTTTCACGACAGTATTGAAGATGATAATCTAAACATGCTCTGGGCTTTAGTGAAGTCACTGAAAGCAGATGAAATGATTATTGGCGCGTGAGTGAAAGTGCGGTATTTACACATTACATGCTCTAATAATCGACTTAGACTTGAGGTTCAATTTTTGGATTAAATAAATTTATTTGTGCTATAATCGATTGAAATATAGGCACATGCTTTATTAGTAAGCAGGCCTGGGATGATTATTAATGGCAAAAACTGCAAATATTCATTAAATTAATAAGGGATGACAAGCTTTTGACCATTTTGAGGGATGTAAACAAAAACAATGGTCCCAATTTTTAATTTCTATAGCTTTCGGGAATCCAAAAAGAGCCACATATTGATAAATAATGCTGTTTTAACATTAGGTTATGATTGAATTGCCTCTTGTTACAGTTATGAAATAGTTTGATAACAAGCAGGAAATGTTCATCGGTCAATGTCATGACCACATAGAAATAGTCTATACTAATGGTGTAGCTCCAGCATCTACTGACCAAAACTAGAACGAAGACTAAGACCGTCTGTTCAAACAATTATTGTATTTTTATTAGCAAGACGTTTGCACAAGAGTTAATGTAAACTGTTCAAATGCTAAACTTTGCTCTGGTTGACACTGCTCAACTAGAATTGCTAAAACTGAAAGTAAAATATATATAAAATTGAAATAGAAATGTGTTCACAATATAAAAACTAACGAAAACATCAATGAAATGAACAAGAATTCAACTAAAACATACCGCAAATGTAAAAATAGTATGGTGTTGATGGTTGGGGATTTCTTTTTTTTTTTTGCATATGCGATTCTTTTGTATTTTGAAGCATCTGCATAGGTGTGTCTTGTTGTACTAAGTAGGTTCGTGATCGTGCAAAGCTTCTCAATCCTGTTCTACCGCAAACGATTCCCGGTAAAGATTCCATCCAGCCTTAATCAACAAACTAATACCTCTTATTTCAACAAACGAATGCCTGTAAATCAAAGCCAGTTCCTGGAGGGCCGCAGCCCTGCACAGTTTGGTTCCAACCCTGCTTCAACACACTTACCTGTAGGTTTCAAACAAGTCTGAAGGACTCAAATTAGTTTGATCAGGCGTGTTTAATTAGGGTTGGAAGTAATCTGTGCAAAGCACCGGCCCTCCAGGAGCTGGCTTTGACACCTGCGCTGTAAATGGTACAGCCAGCAACCTGGTCAGAATATTTGGTCAGCACGGTCAGAGCTTAATGTTTGCAAAGGCAAACCTCTTCTGAAAATCTTCTAAAGCCATTGCATATCTTTAAGTGAGGGCCAAAGTATAAGTAATTGCTGAAAATCTTTCCCCTATGTACTGTAAAAGTAGTTACTTATCATTTAAAAGTTGAACTCAGGCTCTTTTTTTTTTTATTTACTAAAAGGGCTGTCAATTTACCAGCCTTAAGCCGTGGTCACACTGGACTTTTCACCCCATAGACTTCCATTCATACACACGCGAATGCGTCAGATCGGAAACACAAGCTCGTGTGACAAGTTTTGCAGTTCGCTGTTGCAATATTCAATCTTGGTGAACACTGAGCTGCGAAATCGCATCACGTGACTGCGTGAGACAAATCGAAGATCAAAACATGACCTCTTTGACAGAAATATGGACCAGTCGCTCACTTTTTTACATGTCTAATCATCTTGTTTAATCCTGCCCCTTTTCACAGCCCTGTACAACAGAATTTCGCATGCTCAAACCCCAGTGCAGAGGTGTCCAAACCTTTTCTTATGAAGGGCCAAAAACCAAACTTGATCGAGGCTAGTGGGCCGAAGGTAAATATAGTTGCCATGGTTCATTTCCTAATTTATTTAATAATAATTTAAAAATGACTATAAAACATTGCTTTATATTAACTAATACAGTATTTTATATGAACTAATACAGCACATTTTACATTTTATAATGAACTTATTACAGTTAAAACAAAACAATCTAATTTATAACAGAATTACACTAGTTTCTGTCTTGGTTTGCTTGCCGATGTCTTCTGCATACTCCTCCATCCATCGAGTGACAATATTTACATAAAAAAAAAATCTGATTTATTTAACAACATTTAATTGAAACAATAAAACAGCAAAAAAACAAACAAACAAAAAAAGGTGATGACAATCTCTGAACTCTCCATCATTCTCACTCTCCTCTCAGATGGCATGGTGGGCCAAATCAAAGGTTACGATGGGCCAGCTTTGGCCCGTGAGCCCTACTTTGGACATCTCTGCTCTAGTGTGACCGCGGCATAATTGAAAAAATAATGCCATGTTTAGCTCATTTAACCTCCCAAGACCTATATTTCATACATTTGATTAAAGATAGAGGTAATTCTTTAGCATTTTTTATGTAATTGTTATAATGTAGGAGCAGTATCGTCTGTTTTACCAGTTTTGCCAATGAATATATTACCTTAAGGCACAGCAGAACTGTTGTGCATATTCAATCACAGTGATGTTTTCTTTCTGAATGAATCTACTTTTAAACAAATCAGGTAAACCACTGTTTTAAAGGCTCCGTTTGCTTAAGATATCTTCGTAAATTATCTTCATGTTCCATATTTAACATTAGACATTGCAGTTTAAATCATTATGGATAATAAATTGCTGGTTAGATGACCAATAGGCAGTAAAAATGTGTTCATATTCTTGTATAACACCTTTTTTTTTATTTATTTATGTACTAAGTCTGATGTTTGAGAAAATATATGGGGTCACTAACTTGGTGCCACAGCAAAATTGAAGAAAAACGATGATTTATTTCAGCGATTTATCTTCATTGTTGGACACTTCTCTTCATATAATGCTATTTATTTTATATGGATGTATGATAATTGCATTTTATATGAATGCATGATGGCATGACCATTTTTTTTATCCATGAATCGTCGCATTGGTTGGACGTTTTCAATAAATATGGGTGTCACATCAAAGGACAACAAAACTGAACAATTTTATTTAAAATTTATTTAAAATTAGCATATAGCATTACGCCAGAGGACATAGTTTTCAGTGACAAAATGTATAAAATTGCTATGTTACTAAATACTACTAATAAATGTTGCTATGTTGCTAAATACAGATGACAAAACTGCCACTAATTTAAATAGACACTTATACAAAGTTCTGTCGTAAAACTGATAGGCGCTCCTATGTTATCAACTACATGGCGCAGGCGATTGATTGCTGTCGTCTCATCAGCCAATAATCTTGCTTCTTAACATTATAAATGCCTCAGTGTTGTTTTACGCTAGAAGTATGCAGCACGTATTCAGAGACCCTCCTCCACCCCAGCTCCACCTGTTTTAGGATCCGCTACGAGGGTTACATGTATATTATGTTTGCAGCAGCAGAAGCATGTTATAATCTCACACTGCATGTCTGTGAATATACTGTCAGTAGCAAGTCTATGGAAGATGTAGAAAGTTGTAACAATTTGCTGCATTTTAAATGATGTTAATACTAATTATATTCATTTCAATCATGTGAGACAGTGAAAATGCAATGCACATCAACAACCCACAGATACACATGGCTTTAATGTATTAGTTTTTACTTGCCTGATAGCCCTAGTTACAAAAATAAGAGTCATTGACAGGTAGCAATAGTCTCAGTGAGAATAAATGTGTGCAAAATAATACTTTTTCTAAAAAGTGACACCAGCAGTTAACGTTTCAGAGGACAAAAACTCTCTCCCATGGGTTTTCCTGAGAATGTCATTTATCTTATATATCAGTCTTGTAGCATTTGGGCACAACATACCCACATAGCACACATGCGTCGCAGAGTCGTCTGCTGGACATCCGTTTCATCTGGGAGACATCTTATGTAGGGCACTTGCTCATCTGGAAAACGTCATATAGACGTCCTTGTAAGACATTCAAACAACATCTATGCAATGCATCGCAGATGTTCATTATTATAATGTTAGGTCTGTGAGACATCTTATTTATGTAGCATAGACGTCATTTTTTAATTTTTTATGTAGACATTCCCTCATCCATACTGCTATAAATAACAGCAACCGTTACACTGATTATACATCCGTCTACACATATATGATAAGCTCAAGTATTTTCCACTCAAAAATAATACAACAGCTGAAGAATCATTTGTAGAATTTTACAATATATTATAATTTATTATAATTTATATTTTTCAACAAAACCATTTTAAAATTTCGGGCCTCACAGTGGTGCAGTGGGTAGCACGTTTGCCTCACAGCAAGAAGGTCGCTGGTTCGAGCCTCGGCTGGGTCAGTTGGCGTTTCTGTGTGGAGTTTGCATGTTCTCCCCGTGTTGGCGTGGGTTTCCTCTGGGTGCTCCGGTTTCCCCCACAAGTCCAAAGACATGCGGTACAGGTGTATTGGGTAAGCTAAATTGTCCGTAGTGTATGAGTGTGAATGGGTGTGTATGAATGTTTCCCAGAGATGGGTTGCAGCTGGAAGGGCATCCGCTGCGTAAAACATATGCTAGATGAGTTGGCGGTTCATTCCGCTGTGGCAACCCCAGATTAATAAAGAGACTAAGCCGAAATGAAAATGAATGAATGAATGAATTTAAAATTTCAGGAGTTCAAGATTCATCGTATAGACAGCGTATAGAGGTAAAGAAGACGCCTCATTAACAAATAAAAACGTTCGATGGAATGTGATGTTTAGCAGATGTTACGATCTTTCAAAGACGTCTCCGCGACGTACGTGTGCTATCTGGGAAGATGAATGCAATTAAAAAATTGCCTGCATACATCCCAAAACGCATGCATGCCAAAAGATTCGCTAGAGACTTTATCTTGAGCTGTGAAAAGAAAGTTTACTTTATGTTGATAAAATCTAAATGTCATTAAGAGTTTGTTTGTTTGCTTTTTTTAACAACTGCTTCATGAGATGAGATGTACTGTACCTGTACTGTATGCTTTTGTGTTAAAAAAAACACACATTAAGATGACATTTTTACAATAAGCAGAAAATAGCCTTAGAGGAAACAATAAAACAGATGAATGTCGCACAGAGGGCAGAGCTCAGCTTATGAACACCTTACGTAACATTTGCAGTTGTCATTCCTTTTAAAAGAAGCTGTAGTCGATAAAGCAAGAGATCGAGACAGATTCAACTGATGTAGATAAGTGGCATGTAAGAATAAAAAATATTATATGCTTTTGTTTATATGGCAAAACGTGTCTTTTTCACCAAGAAGGTCCATACAGATTCCAAAGGCAGATACTGATAAGATCAGGGCCTGGTGTTTGGACTTTGGGGGTTTTACAATGTGGTCACATGTTGATTGGTCAGTTTGTATGTCTCAGCGTTTGGGCTTTGGTCACATGGTCAAGAAAGATACAAAATGGTTGGTAAACTTTGCTCTGGCTCTTTCCCTTCTCTGCTCCTCTCCAGCTCTGGATCTGGATCTTCTCTTACTCTACTGCTATCAGGCTATCTTCGGGGCCTACTCTCTTTGTCTCTCTCTCTTCCTCCCCTGTCTCTGCCTCTCTCAGGTAACTTTATCTTACATTTAAGCTGGGTACAATTTATGTCATGTGTTTTTTCATCATTTCATTTTTAATAATTTTATACAGTTATTTTTGTAACTAATTCAGTTGTAACCACAGAGAATTACTGTCATTAAATCATTTCATTTTCAAGTATTTGTGAATTACTTTTGATTTACATCAACACTTAATTGCTCCATATTGCAATACAATACAATCACCTAACAGCAACGCTCTCCCACATTTTGAGCTATTAATACTGCCCTTATTTCCATTTTTGGTAGAAGATTGCAGAAGGATGGTTTGACTAGAAATGTACAGTTTTTCACCATCATACTGATTACTTTTTAGTCATTCGGCAAACTACAATTCGAACCGCTGTAGGTAAAAATAGCATTCAGGCTTACAGGCACATGGCTGAAATCATGTGTTACTTCTGTGACAATGTAGAAAATAAACTTTCCTCACCACCTTGCTATTCTTGTTCTGTGACTAACTGTGATTCAGCCGCTTCATTTCCCAAGGACAGTTCTGAATGAACTGGTTTCAAATAATTCGCTTGTGACCGCACCAGTTGGTGACCAGATTTAAAGTACATTTATATTTCATTTTATTTTCCATTCAAAACATTAATATCAAACGATTATTTATGCAATTGTTACTGCAATCGTAACCATTAGCATCTCAAGATTCAAGCTTTAAATAAGAAAATTATCCAAACTAGAAGATTTTGAGTGAGATGCTAACAGTCTAATCTAATTTAATGATCTATGCTAAGCTAAGCTAAAAGTGCTCCAGCCAGACCCAAAGATTGGCTGAATGGAAAACTACAATTCCCTCAGACCCAAACATTGATACTGTTAAAATGGTATAATAAATTATATGATGTGTATTTTGACCTGAAACTTCACAGACTCATTCTGGAGACACTGAAAAAAGTAAAAAGTGAAAAATGGAAGCCCTTAATCCCTTTTTTGGCACCAGAAAAGTTTACCTACCTGTTGTCACGATCTCTAGTGATCTAGCCTGTGCAGATAATTGGAGAACTACACATCTGCCAATTTAATGAACTACAACTCCCATCAAGCACTTCACACACACCAGTTTGTGATTCTGATTATACACAAACAGCTGGAGGCTCATGATGGACTAATCAGATGGACCATAAAAACAGCACACACGCACACACATGCACACACACGCACATGATTGGTGAGTTTTGTTATCCTGTAACATCACAAAGCTTTCTATTGTCTAGCCTTGCCTTGTTTTCTGACCCTTGCCTTGTTTCTCATTCATGTTGTTTTGCCACCTGTATCGACCTCTTTGCCTGTGACCACAATGACCCTTTTGAATTTTCCTCATGATACTGTTTGTTCCTGTTTTGACCATTTCCTGCATGACTCTGAGATAATAAACTGCATTTGGACCATCAACTCCGTTGTACAAAAGACTCAGCAGAACAACTCCTTCAGCTCAGCCAAGGACCAAACACCCTCGAGGAAACCCTTTTTTTTTTCCACAGCAATGCAACAGCAAGAACCGCTGGCTGTGGGGCTTGTCACTCACAAGATGGCCACCAGCACTTCATTGCTGCCAGAGCCCTTTCCGCAGCCAGATCCCTCTGAATACCCTGAATGGCGGGCGCCAGAACCCTCTGAATTCCCCAAATGGCGGACGCCAAGATCCCTCTAAATCCCCCGAATGGTGGGCACCATAACCCTCTGAATTCCCTGAATGGCGGGTGCCAGATCCCTTTGAATCCCCTGAATGGCGGGAGCCAGATCCCTCTGATTTCCCTGAATGGCGGGAACCAGATCCTCCAACTGAGTCCCATGAATGGCCAGAGTTGCCACCTGAGTCCCATGAATGGCCAGAGCCGCCACCTGAGTCCCATGAATGGCCAGAGCCGCCACCTGAGTCCCATGAATGGCCAGAGCCGCCACCTGAGTCCCATGAATGGCCAGAGTTGCCACCTGAGTCCCACCAATGGCCAGAGCCGTCACCTGAGTCCCACCAATGGCCAGAGCCACCACCTGAGTCCCATGAATGGCCAGAGTTGCCACCTGAGTCCCACGAATGGCCAGAGCCACCACCTGAGTCCCATGAATGCCCAGAGCTGCCACCTGAGTCCCAGGAATGGCCAGAGCCGCCACCTGTGTCCCATGAATGGCCAGAACCACCACCTGAGTACCACAAATGGTCAGAACCGCCACCTTAGTCCCACGAATGGCCGCCAGACCCGTGTGACTTCCCAGTGCCACCAGAGCCATGTGACTATCCAGTGCCACCAGAGCCATGTGACTATCCAGTGCCACCAGAGCCATGTGACTATCCAGTGCCAGCAGAGCAGTGTGACTATGCAGTGCCGCTAGAGCCATGGTTACCCTCTAGTGCCTCCTGATCCTAAGCCTCCTGACTCACTGGGGTTGTCTGAACTGCCAGTGCCTTCTGACCTAGAACCTCCTGACCCACTGGGGTTGTCTGAACAGCCAGTGTCTCCTGACCTAGAACCTCCTGACCCACTGGGGTTGTCTGAACAACCAGTGTCTCCTGACCTAGAACCTCCTGACCCACTGGGGTTGTCTGAACCATCAGTGCCTGCTGATCCTGAGCCTCCTGAGTTCATGTTTGTAAATACATTAACTAATGAAACCTCATTGTGAAGTGTGACCTGCACACTGCTTTTGCTCTCCATCATGAGGTTGTCAGAATTGAAAGCAAAATAGTCATGGAGCACAACCATTACGGAGGAATGCAATAGTTCAAGTTTTGATGGCTATGAATTGGAAAATAGTCGAATATGATTGACAGCCAGCAATGTGAACGTGGCAATTAATTGAAATGTTTTTCAATCAGAAACAGTGAGGATGAAAGTGAACACCCACCTCAGGTTAGCAGCGGAGAGCCTTCAAAAGACGGGAAGGAAGCCAAGTCATTATTTTTCTGCAGACAGACTAGAGAAACAAGTCAAAGAGGTACAGTCCGACTGGAGCTCCCTTTATGATTGATATAGTTTCTCATAAACGTCTATTAACGGGACTGCTTTATTGTGTGATTTAGATGATTGCCATATTGGTCTCTTTCCTTGCTGCACTTCTGTGTGAATCCGTCCACAGTGAAGGCTCTTCAGTGGGTGAGTGTCATTGAAACTTCATTTACTCAGCGAGAGTCCAGTTTCATCTAATTGACTCTAACTAAAAGCTCTTGAAAATTCCTCTGTTTCACTTTTAAAAATGCAATGCTGTCAATTCATCCCAAACAACATGGTGCTATAACAACTCAACGTGCAGTAAGTATTTTTTTTAAATTTGTTTTATTAAAATATTCAAATTAACAAAACATTTAACATAAAAGGCTATTAGCTGTAATATGAGTAATTTTTAAGGCAAGATGCCTGGTAAAAGGGGTAAAAACATTGCCATCACCATAGTTTTAATATGTTATAATTATGAACATTTTCCTCTGTAAATTCCCTTAGAATATGAATAGAGTATGGATGGAGTAAAACTGTAAAATTTGGTGTACTGTGAGCTGCTGAAGTGGAGATTTATGGAGGAAAAAGCCAAATTTAAGCTATATATATATATATATATTGTCATTGAAATCTACAGAGACTGATTAATAAAGTGCGATGTGTATTGAACGTTTTCTAATATGTATTGTAGTTGAAATCTACAGATACTCATTAATAAAGTGATAAAATACTATTTTAAATGTTTCCATTAGACTGAAAAAAAAATAGTTTATGGAAACTCAAAAAGCCCAAAATTGAGAGTTTTTTTTGCCTGTAGTGTCTTACCTTGATGTACATGTTTAACATTAATGTAGAGTATAATCAAATGCTCTAAAGCTTTTTTTATTCCTGAATTGTACTAGATTTTACCACCTGGCCAGAAACTGCTCCACAATACTGCAATGGATCCAGCCAATCTCCTATTGATATTGTCACAGCACAAGTTCAGGGAAATCCTAACCTGACCCAG